>PVKN010029761.1:0-12904 GCA_004027915.1 Capromys pilorides
TTTATTAAGTGGCTCTTACGCACTGGACACCGTGCCAAGAAGCTACTAAATTTCACTCGCTTGGTAACATTTATCCAACACATATTTGTTGGGTGCCTACTGCATAATGGGCTGGACACTCCTGATTCAGTGGGGGGGCAAGGTAGCTGTGATTCCTTACTACCTAATAGTTAGCCAAGGATGCAAAGGGGTCCCAGCTCAGTGTCCTTGACAATGCTCCCTGAGGACAAATTCTGTGGCAGGACTGGTCCATCCTGCATCTGCAGGATGAATCCATCAACAAGTACCACAGTGGTGCCCGCATTTTTCCAGAGGAAGCTGAGGCCCAGAGAGCTTAAGTGACTTGCCTGGGGTTGCACAGCTGCTGAGTGATGCAGCTGAGCCAGAGCCCAGATCTGCAGAAGGTTTGTGCTTTAGCCAGTGTGGGTCTGCTGGCGCATCTACGTGCGGTGTCCCTGCCACTCAGGGTGTGGAGAGGGGAGGTGGGCCTGCTTCACTTGGAGTGCTGCTTCCTTCCCTCTCCCTTTTCCCACCCTCCAGGCTTTCCCAACCCCCAGAGTCTAGGCCTTGCCTTCCTTGCAGTTGGGGAGAACTTATTCTCATGCTAATTGCAAAACTAATTGTTCTTATTGCAAAATCCATTATATAGTATATTTATATTGCAGATAATGAGCTGTTTGGATTAAATAGCTCACTAAAAGTCAATAAAAAGAAATTTGCTTCACTGTGCCTCCCCTCGTTTTTCACCGGCACCGTTAACACAACCGTCTTTCTCCCTGAAGGCTGGGATTCATTAAAACGCCTGGAGCTGGAAGGGGTCTCGCTGTGTGGGCTTCCCCTTCTCTTGGAAAAGGCATTTGAGGGAGAGAGTGGAGGAAAGGGCTGGAAGGTGAGAAGCAGGTTCTTTCCCCTGGTTTTAGTAACACTGGGGCGGCTAACCAAGGAAACTGCATTTTCATTTCTAGCAGAATTGAAGAGTGTGGTTCTGAGAGCAAAATCCAAGGCTCAGTGGTGTGGGTGGAGACTGGGGAATAGGATGACAGCCATTGCCACCTTCATGGTGAGCTAGTATGTGGGAAGCTGAAGACTTTGGGCCAGTCTCTGTGTCCCCACGGGGTTGGTTGGAATGAACGTAGCCTGTAATCTGAGGCTGGCAAAGCCAGGCCCCCGGGTGTGCACTGGACAGCGGGTATCTAGGTAACGTTAGGGCCTGGGCTTCCTGGTGTGGCCTCTTGCATCATAGCATGTCTCTTGGGGGCTCCCTGAAGTTTTCTCCTCTAGCCACATCCCTAATTTTGGTTCTGATCCTGAGGGTGGCTTATTGAAGCAAGGACCTACCAAGAGGAGGGTTGGCCTGCGAGGTTGTCCCGTGGAACTTGTGCAAACATTGCTTCAGCTCAGGAAGTCTGGATGTCTCTGAAAGAGCTGGAGGTTGGATGTGAGTTCTGTCTGGTCCATGTATTTGACAATGGGCACTTTTGAGTGGTCACAGTAGTGCTGGGGGGAGAGGCCTGAGTCTGGTTTCCTTTCCTAGGAGCCAATCTTGCTTTTGGTTTGAAAAAATGATATGACCTGAGAATTGAAATGAAATGGATAGGTACCATGGTTCTCTGAAACCTATGGCATTCATTCATTCATTCATTCCACTTATATTAAACGCTCAGGTTATTGTGTGAGACCTTGGAGCTGACTCAACAAAAACCAGCAAAGTCTTTCTCTTAGTCTAATGGGCGTGTAGGGGCAGATGTTAGCCAAATCATCACACAGGTGAGTAATTAATTAAAGCCAAGGCTGGTGCTGTGAAGGGCAGGTGGGCAGTCCTATGGAAGCCATCCTAGGAGGCTGTAACCTGGGTGGGAGTGTGGAGAGTGCGCTGAGTGAGCGGAGCTCTGCAAGATGAACCCACCGGACAGTGGGTGCTACGGTTTGGATATGGCCTGAGTGTCCCTGAGGCTTCACATGTTGCAACTTAACTCTCCTGGTGGGATATTAAGATTGGGAATTTGATCTGACTACAGTATTTAGAGATGGTCTTTGAGAGGTGATTAGGATTACATAAAATCATTAGATTGAAGCCCCTGTGATTGAATCCTGGTGGCTTTATAGGAAGAAGATTGACATGGACCTATGAGAACTATGAGCCCATATAAACTTCTTACAAAGCTAACTAGCCTCAGGTGTTTTGGTACAATAATAACAAAAGAATGGGCTAATAGAATGAGGGAGATATGAGCAAAGACCCTCCCGACTGAAGGAGTAAGGGACAGTGCTGGGGCAGCAGAAAGGCCAGTGGGATGAGGCTGGGTCCACGGTGGAATTGTCTTATGTTAAGAAGGGAGTATAAAAAAAGAGAAAGTTTAAGCTGGGCATGGTGGTGCATACCTATAATCCCAGCACTTTGAGAGGCTGAGGCAGGAGGATTGCAAATTTCAGCTTCACAATAGTGAGACAGTGTTTCACAATAAAAAAAAAAAATAAAAAAAGACAGAGGATATAGCTCATGTAAAGGCCCTGAGTTCAATCCCCAGGACTGGGAAAAAAGTGTAATCTTCACTGCAGAAGCAAAGGGGAACCACTGAAGGGTTTACAGTAGGAGAGTGACATGATTTGTGCTTTGAAAAGTTCACTGTGTTGCCAGCAACGCATCAGAGGTAGTGCCGGAAGGTTGAAGCTGCAGGAAAGGTTGGCGGAGCCTGCAGAGAGCATGGAGAAGAGGCAGATGGAAGACAGAGGCTTGATGGGGATGGGGCAGAGGCAATTCGCAGTAGGAGGGGAGGAGAAACGCTTTTCATCCATTGCCTATCTGGTTGGGGCTGCTTTTAAACGCTCAGATGACTTGGGGGATGTTCAGAAACATGAAATAAACTGGCTCCAGAGCCATGGAAAATTCCTCAGATTGGTCTTGGAAATGTTAAGTGGGCTTCATTGCATTCCCTGAGAAGTTCAGTTCAGGGCTTGAAGGGCCATTGTAAGCTATCTCCTGAGAACTAAGCAAGCAGAGATGCTGTGTTACTTCTGCCCGATGCCCAGGACCTATAGTAGGGAGGAATCTTGGCATTGACCTGCCTGGAGCAGAGCCTTGGGGGACGCCAGGTTGGAGCCCACAGGCTGGCAGCAACAGGAAGGTAACCTGAGAAAGCCCCATCCCAGGCAGCTGCAATGGCTGTAATCTATAGCCATCTTTATTTAGAGACTTCAAAGGGAAAAGGGTAGAAAGGGGTGGGGAGGGGATACAGGAGACTTGAATGTGGCTGAGATCAAAGGCAAGGAAACCGCAGTTCCAAGCTCCGCCTTCCCCCAAGCCTCAGCATCCTCAGAGATGCTGGTGAGGAAGGGCTCTCTGAGGAGAGCACAGCGCTGAGAACTGAGTCTAGTAAAGCCCAGGGAGCCTCCCACAGCCCAGCCTGGCTCCTGGCTTCTTCTGGTTGCCCTAAAGCTCTTCTGGAAGATGAGCTAGGACTCCTAGGAGAAAATACTGACCTCCTGGAGCCTCAGTGATGCTCCCTCTAAGAGTTTGTGTGTCCAGGGGTTCACGTCCTGGTCTTCAGGAAGTTACAGAGTTGACCTGGCAGTCTGTATGTAAGTAAGTAACCAAACAGGAAGTTGTGTTCCTTTTTGTTGTATCTCTAAGGTTGCTTAAGAGCTGGGGGTGGCACCCTTCTGCCTGCAGTTTAAGGATCCCTCAGGCCAGGCACAGGGCATGGATCAGATAGCTCTGTACAGCACTGGACGTAGCTCTCAGGGCACAGGTGTCATCGCAGGAGACTTCTCCCTGAGCTTCCCTTGGCCTACCCTCTGCTTTCACCTGTGATGTGCGACTTGACACAAGGAGTAGATGCACAGGCTGGACATGGGTGGACTCACTGGGGTGGGAAAAAGCTCCTGGGAAAGAGAGGGCCAGGGCTGGGAGAGCCGAGCCTCGGGAGAGGCTCACGTCCTGCAAGGGAGCTATGTGGGACTTGGGATTAAGGAAGAGGAAAGGCAAAGAGAGGAGAATGTGAGTGTATGTCTGCACAGGCACACACCTATGTGCGTGCAAGAGTCAGTGTACAACTCTGTGTATAACAGCTAGTGTGCCCTTCTCTGGGTATAAGAATAAGTGTGCATTCATTGTCGTATGTGTACTTCTCTGTATGCCTCTGTGTGTGTAAGAGCAATGTGCAAACTTGCACGAAGTTTCTCCCTGAGTGTATTTGCGATGCTGTGTGTGGGTTGTGAGGGCACATGCCACTGCTGCCCTGGCCAAGGGCAGTGCAAGTGGATTTTCCTGGGAAGGAAGGCAAGGCAGCAGAGAGGCAGGGAGTGCGTGTGTGCGCGCACGAGCGTGCCAAGTGGCAGGCATGACAAATGATTAATCTATAGAAATCTATATTCTATTCTTCCATGCGTCCACTCGGCCCTTCTCATGCTCCCATGCATCACCTCCAGAAATCCATCACCGACTCCTAGCCAAGGACGGGAGAGAGGAGCGAGCCTGCCTTATTGATGGACTTGCCGGGCGCTTTTTATACATTTGGATATGTGCTGGAGGAAAGCGTGCCCTGGCTTCATTGTTCATGCTCTCATTCCATTTCTCATTCATTCCATCATCTGTCCAGCAAACAGTTTGTGAGTGCCTACTGTGTGCTCAGTGTCAGGAGGCGAGTAAGGCAGGTGCCATCCTCACTGTCTCTGGGTCAGGACCAGCAGGAGTCCCAGACAGTACTCTGGTCATTGCATGGAATGAGAGACAGGGAGTGCAGGCAGCTCTGAAAGAAGAGGGAGGTGGAAAATTAATCCAGGCTGGGGTCAGAATAGGCTTCAGCAAGGGGTGACACCTGAGAGCTCCCTGCATGGTGATAGGACCAAATGGAAAGGAGGCCAGAGGGGACGCTAGAGAGCTTGTTCCTCAGGGAAAGTGAAATGGTTCAGATGGCTGGGGCCAGAGACTGAGGTTCTTCAGTGGCCAGGGACAGTGTTTACTCAGATCTCCAAGAGCAGCCAAACAACCTCGGATCTCGGAAAACTCACTTTTGTCTCTTGCACCTGCACAGTTGGATAGCACTGGTTTGCAAAATAAGAAGTCGTCTTAAGACACGGTGAGCGTTGACATTTATCGCAGGGGATGCACCACTTTCCCCCTTTCTTCCTTCTCCCTTTGGAGCACACATTTCTACAGTACCGTGAGGCTGGCTGCACAAAGGGGCCTTCCTTCTGGGGCATGGCTCGGAGGGGCGCTGTTGCCCCTGGGGTGAGTCTGGGCTGCCACTTTCCTCCTGGGTCTAATGCATGCCTGCTATGCTGTGGAAACACCAGTCTGCATTGCAGGAACAGCTGGGAAGTGCCAGGGAAGGGGCCCTGCACACTTAGGGTGTTTTCAAATTAAGTGACAGCGGGCACAACATGATGGGGGAAGACGGCTTGTGTTTCTTTGGTGCATTCAGTCACAATTCATCATTATCCAATTTTTCCCCCCCCTTGGGTTTTCTCTCGCACACATTTTTTACCCTGATCTGACAGCTAAATGAGGAATCACACTGCCTACGTTATCTATTTTGTTCAGGAATTAATCCGTTGGCAAACGCTGACTGCCAAGCGGTTAGTGTGAGCAGGAGCTGGCTGTGCCGACCCCTAGACAGCCTTGTTGGCAAGGGGGGTCCTCTGACTGGACAATCCCTGGTGGCCCCAGGAGAACAGGTCTCCTAGGAAGACCTGAGATGAGCACCCTGATCTGCAGGACCCCGAGCATGGGCCATGGGCCCTGGGCTGGAGCTCCCCGGTCAGCTTCAGCTTGTCCCTTTGTTGAGGCCAGGAGGTCATTAGACTGGAGGTCATGCTGTCTTTCCCTCTGCCCCAGCAGCCTTGAAAAGCCAGGTCTGTGGCCTCTGGGCATATGTGTGTGTGTGTGTGTGTGTGTGTGTGTGTGTGTGTGTGTGTGTGTGAAATCCTCCAAGTCCTTAACTCTTTACTCCTGCAGCACTCTCCTTCACCAGCTCAGTGAGTAGTGAGCATCAGAGAACCAAGTCACAGGTAGTTCAGAGTGGGAAGGGCAGGCAGTCCCGTCCCCTACACCCCAAGAATGCTGTCATTTTGAAATGCTCCAAGAGTCTTCTTTTCTCCCTCCTTCCTTTTTAAAAAATCTTTTATTTATTTGGTACAGGATCTCGCAACTCAGCTCACTACTCCTATCTCAGCCTCCCTACTGCTGGGATTACAGATGTGAGCTACCATGCCTGGTTTCAGGGACTCCATGGCGTGTGGTACAGGAAATCAAACCCAGATCCTTGCACTTGCCAATCAGGCACTTAGACGCCCAAGTTATATCTCCAGCCCCCTCCTCCCTATTCTTTGTGTCTTCCTTTATTTTTCCTTTCTCCCTTAGCTCACTTTCTCTCTTCTTGCTCCCCTTTTGTCTCTTCCATCTTTCTTTTGTCCCTTTTCTCCTGTGCCTTCCTTTTACTCAAATGTGGGCTTTGTGCTCCAGGGAGGAATAATACCCAATGGTGAATAAGACGGGCCTACTCTGAGGTCAAATCATGGTCAATGGCGTGAGTGCTGAGATGCGGAATCCAGGAGGATCCTGGCTTCGTGAGCACAGGTGCCCTGCGTGGCTGGTGGAAGGGCTACAGGACCCTGGCTGCTGGACAGGGCGAGGCTCAGGGCAGTAACACAGCCATGGGCAGGACTGTACCCCCCTGGCACCCTGGCTCTATTTGCAGGCATAGTCACCTGTGTGGTGGAATTGTATCTGAGAAAGACCACGCCTGGTATGTTGATCCACGTAATCAAGCTCTGAGTCAGGACCTGCTGAAGGTCTTGCTTTCCAGACATAAGTGGGAAGCAGTAAAGAGGAGAAAGAAGAAAAACAAAGAGGAGAAAGGTAGAGGCCATGGACTGAGCACTGACCACACCAAAAGTTTCAGGTTCTACAGCCCTGGCAATCTCCTCTGAATGAAGAGAAAAGCCAGGAGACATCTTCCTATGAGTTGTGACTCTTCCTTACATTCTTCTGTGCCCCATAATAATGAAGCTAATGAAATCTACTTCCTGTACAAAATGTTCTGGATTAAGGAGCTGCTCAGCTTGTTGAACAGGAAAAGCCTTGGACAAACACAAGATGGACAGTGGTGGCAGACTCAAACACCCAGTCCCTGAATGGCAGGCCCTGGACTTCCTCTCCTATGTAATGCCTTATAAACTTACTCTGCAAGACAGAGCAGCTTTTGTTCTTCAACACTTTGGAGCCAACAGCTCCTCTCAGGTTTTTATTTTAAATAAAGTCTGTCCTTGGTGCAAGTGTTTCTTTCTCATTTTATTCTCACCCTGATAGGGGATGTTTCCCAAATACTACTGCCTATAGATGCCACCTTCAGTGGCCCTAGGTCTGTGCTGGTGGGGGAGGGGGGTAGCTATAAGTGTAGAGATGTGGCAGCGCTGCCGAACAGCTGCTAAGTTAGTAGCGTGGTCCTAGCTCATGATCCTAGACTAGGTGCTGTTTCTTCCTGCTGGCAAGATCTCAGGTGAGCCACTGCTCCTGCTGAGACTCAGTTTGCTGAGGTGTAAAATGTGAGTCATAAGATCAGGATGGGTCTCTTAGACAGAGGATGAGGATGGAAGGGAACAGCAAGCACGGAGGCCTGACACCCCTCCGGCCCTCTGGTGCGCTTCTTCCGGAGTGCTAAGATGTGTGTCTAGGCTCCCTTGCTCATGCTGCCAGCTCCAGGTGTGCTTGCCCTTGTCTGTCTGTGGCCAGCACAGTGACCTCCATGTCCCTGTGTCCTCTGCTTCCTTCCAGCTTGCCTAGGTGGGGATTCTGGTGAAGAAGCAGATGGCATCTGGGGCTGCATGTGACAGTGATTATGCTGTGAAAGGGTGATAATTTATTCTGCTCAGCCTTGACTGGGAGTTGGAAGGAGACATCTATTACTTCAGAAGGGAAGCTGGGGGGTCTGCCCTTCCGACCTCTAACAGACAGCTGGCCCTTGCTCCTGACTCCAGGAGAACAGCTCTGGGAGGGCCTTGTGAGCTCAGGAGTCACTGAGGGGCAAGCTGCCAGTTCAGTCCTAGAGGATGGAGACAGAAGGATAGCCGGGCCACGTGGAAGGCATGGAAGACCTAGACTGGAGCCCTCAGGGTCACCGACTTGGCTGGAGGACCAGGCTTTCTTCATCTACTCCTTTTCCTCCTGAGTGGCGGATGTCTTCTAAGCAGTGGGGAGAAAGATGTAAAATTAATCCCCACTCTAATAAAAACAGCCTCTCAATTAAATATGTATGAACACATATTGATTTGGGGATTAAACAGAAAAGAAAATTGAGCCCATAATTGAGCGAGGGAGCATGTACAGGGTGAGGCTGGGGACGCTCTTCTCCAAACACCCCTGCTAGGAAGGATAAGGGTCTGTGGCTGTGGGATCTGCAGCGCTTTTGAGCTGCTCAGCACGGGGTGTGGTGGCCTGTTGCTGCCTCCTGGAGCAGCCTCTGTGCTCTTCCTGATGCTGGGAACCCTGTGAGGTTCACCTCTGGATGCCCAGCCCAAGCCCTTTGCTGGAGAGGACACAGAGGGTACTCTCCACTTTCTTTAGGGACAATGGCCGAGTGTGCATCTGCTGTGTGTGAGTCCTGAGAAAATGCAAGAGGGCAAGAGGTGAGCTGGGGTTCAGCCCACAGTCTTCTTTCTCCAAGCCCAAGGGGCCACTTGCTACAGGACAGGCCTGTGCCATCTGATTATGTCCTGGCCAGCAGAGCCACAGAACAGTGTGTCCTCCAAATTGGATTTGGCTCCTTGCCTCAAATTTGTCACTCTCTCTCACTCATAGTCATCTAACTGTTCTTGGATAACTCCAAGCCAGGAAGCTCATTACTTCTCAAAGAAAGTTGAGATCTAACTCAAAAGAAACCTACCTATGATGCCTGACTGCAGATTCCGTATCGGTTCATTGGGATGGAAGTTGATGGCAGGGAGAACACACTGTGGTTGTGGAGCACCTACTGTGCATCAGACCTTGTGCTTGGCACCTTTGCACAGACTAGGTCCTTTCAGCTTCTCAAGAGCTGTGACATAGACTTGATAATTTCTGCCTTATACCCCAGAAGAGAGGCTCAGAGATATTAAATCATTTGGTCATATAATAATAATAATAATAATAATAATAATAATAATAATAATAATAATAACAACAACTATGGAATCATTTGTTAAACACCCGACCTGTGCCAAGCACGTTACATACATGGTTGTCAGTCCTCATAACAACCCCGTAAAGTGGATGCTTTATCCCCATCATATGCAGGGGAAGCCAAGACTCAGTGATCTAGAGATGCAGCTGACTGTAGGACATAGCCCAGGTGCAGTGGCCCTGGCTACTTCTTGCTTTGTCCTGGCAAAGTGTGGTTTCCTGGTCCCTTGTTGCCAGCTCCCCAGCAGCCCCTGCCCCAGCCTGTGTCCAACCAGGGTTCCTCGCTCTTGTGCCACTCTGGCTCCTTTCTATCCCACTGCTTTTGCACAGGTCACTGTGTGCAATTCCTCCTGGAATTGGATTCCAGCTGGATCTCATTACCATTTCCCAACCCCTCCGCTCCCTGTTCTCTGCTGCTCCCCCAGTTCTGAAGCCCTCCACGTGGACCTCATTTACATGCTGTCCTCTCCGTCAGGTTCCCTATTACTCAACATCTATGTGACAAAGAACAGGAGCAACTCACTCTAATGGCAGGGCCAATGGCCTACTGTGTTAGGTAAGTCTTTTTTAGGTAAGAGGCTCCTGTCCAAGAAGCAGATTCCTTTTTGAGGTCCTGGGAAAGATAGCCTGAGGCTGCATGATGAGGTAGAACAAGCACAGGCCTAGGTCTAAGCACTGTGTAGCCCATGTTTCCCTGCTGCTGATGTAGTCTTGGGCATGGCAGGTACCAACTCTGAGCCGTGTGGTCCCCCCTGCCTTCCCTCCCCACCATGTTTAGTTTGAACTCAACTTCAGAGCTGCGGTCAGAACCTATATACGAGCACAACTTTAAGAGGGCCCACCCTCAGGGTTGGTCTGTGTGGCTAATGGTTTGAGGTCCTTTGCCAGGCTCCGGAAGAGAGGAGGAAGAAAGACATCGGATATGGTGTGCAGGGACAAGGACTTCCTGTGGCCCAGGGCAGGGGACACAGAGAACACATATGTCCCTATCTGTGCTGCCTCTGTCCTGTGGTTATTAAATCCATGATTTAACTCCCCAAGGGTCTATGTGTTCTCTGGGAAGTTGCAACCTGCAGTCTATCCTGATTAGAAAAATCGAGTAGGTGAGATGTGGCCTCTGCGTTAGGGGGTTTGGAAGGGGAGTGTGGGCCAGAGAGGCCTGAGTCTCTTCTAGAGACTTCATCATATGCTGAGGGGAGTCATGCTTTGTGACTACCCTTCTCCCCTTAGCTGGGAGGGCAGGGACTGGAGGGCAGAGGCATCTGGCATCTGAAGTTGGGGATGGCTTCCAAGCTCTCTCCACACTGACCAGTTGTAGGCTGGGGCAGGGACCTCAACCTCTCTGAATCTCAGTTTCTATTTCATGGCATGAGGTTGATAAGAGGATATCAGGTGCACATGCAGTCCAAGGGCCTGGCTTATGTCTGGTTAGCTGATAGGCTAGGACCTACTATCCCAGACATCAATTTTCTTTCTCACTTTGAGACATTATCTCTTTGCACCTGCTATGTACAGCTGTGATTCATACCCAGATTTTAGGGTCCAAGAGTAGGGATTCTCATGGCCTCATCACTCAGGCTAGTGAAAATTCAGGCCCCAGTACTTGGGGAAGTTAGGTAGAATCAACTCCATACACCTGTAGGACTGAGCCAGGTCCTGCATTTGCCTCCAGCTGGGTATCCTGGTCCTGTTTGCAGAGGGAGCACACACAGGCATTGTTCTCCTCATTGCCTGCGTTTCTCTGGCCCCTCACCACAGCCAGGAGAATCAAACACATGGGCAGCCTTTCCACATGGCTCTCCACTTTCCCAGCCTGGCCACACCCTGGCAGGATTGTTCTGCTGTTCTGTAGCTCTACTCTAGAGCTCTGTAGCTGCCTGAAGTCCACAACCTCAGGCACTTCCCAACTAAACTCTATACAAGTTTGGGATGGCCATGTGTGCAATACAGGGATCAGGGGATTTGCCTCCTGCTGGTGGGGGTCCCAGGGACCCATGAGCTGGTTATTCTCAGGTGACTTGGATTCCCAAGATGAATTTTGAACATGCTCCTTCCTCCTAACCACCAGAATGCTTTGGGGAGGTTTCTGTCTTGAGTAGCCTGTCCATCACCACCCTGGGGATGGAGCTGAAGGTCCAAAGGGGATTCCATCCTTGTCATTCTTAGTGTTTTCTAAGTTGCTCAGACTGTGACTTTCAAGGCTTTCAAGGTCTGAGGAGTAAGTCCTTTCCATTTGCTCTCAAGAGTCAGGTTCTACCCTGCTTGCCCTGCTGTAGGCTCTGAATGTGGCCCACACAAACCTTCTCTGCTCTTGGGTGCTCCTGGGTGGAGGGTGGGGCACAGGGCTGCAATGGTGGAAGCACCTAGTTCTTCCAAACAGTTCTCTCCACACAACTCGCTCTTCTAGCCCTCCCACCTGGGATTGTTCTAGTCCTGGTTTTGCTTCCTGCCCTTTCCCCCACCTGGCGTGGGCCATTGGTATGCTCTGGGGTTTGGCTTGGGCCTTGTTGAGTGCCCGCAATAGTCTCTAAGAGTTGGAGTTCCTTGGGACCCAGTGATGTGTGTGCTCACATGGACCTTCCATGCTTTGACCATCACCTTGATTTCATCTCCTCTCCAGCTCCCCCTGCCCACCGCTCTGCAGCCACACTGGCTATGTGTCTGGTCCTTGACCAGCTCAAGCACGAGTCTGCCTATTCCCTGGCTCATTCCTCCCCATGTACCAATGTACTGCTGAGACCCAGCAGGGAGCAAGGTGTGCTCAGCTGGGAATCTGCGGAGGTGTGTGTGAGCCTTAGTAACCTTGTGGTTGGCAACTGTGGAAAGCTGGTACCCTGCACAGACCACCAGAGCCTGGTGAGAGCTGGAGCTGCAGTCATAGGGGGAGGCAGAATAGAGCTGAGTTCAGGGAGGATATATAACAGCCAGCATAAGTTAGCATTGCCTATTTTTACTTAACACAACCTGAAATATTCCTAATTGTGTGGTTGCTGCCTGGCTTCCTCCTCTTCTGAACTGTCAGCCCCACAAAGGCAGATGCCTTGTCATTGTGATCCCTGTTCCAGTATGTGTTGGCACACAGTAGGTCCTCATACTCTGCAGAACCAAAGAATCAAGAATAACAGCATGCGCCAGTCTGTCTTGGGCTCAGTGGCTCTGCTAGGCAGTGCTCCCTACGCTATATTGGTTCTCCCTTGAGTTCAGGCTGGTAAGGAGTGGGGTGGGCATTCAGGGCTGAGTAGTTGTATGTGTGGGTTCTGTCAAACTGGAGCCTTACATTGACCCCAGAGTGAGCAGGATATTGTAACTGGGTGAGGATTTTTCCTGGTGCATTGGAACCTGAAGTTTCAACTTTCACCATATCTGGGCTTGGAGCTCATGACTTTTGAAGGGAAGTTGGAAAGTGGACAGAGTCTTTCCTTTGGGGGAGCCAAGCTTCGGGACCAGCAGTGGAAGAAGAGAACTTTCTATGTTTTCTTTTCAGCTACAGAGCCAGAGAAGAAAGAGGTGTGTATGTGTGTGTGTGTGTGTGTGTGTGTGTGTGTGTGTGTGTAGGGGCCAGTTTCAGCTCCATTGTTTGGCTCAGATGATCAGCTCTGCTGTTTCTGGGGTCCCTTAATCCCCAGCAGGCCCCAGGGCAGTGCCAACCACTTTGGATCTCATCACTCAGCACCTCTGACAACAGCATCACTCACTCTGTTCCTTCTTTCATTTGCTTGGCAAATAGTCGCCAAGTCCCATATCATG
>PVKN010029762.1:0-12908 GCA_004027915.1 Capromys pilorides
CAGCAATGGAGGCTTGTATACCCTGAGCCCCCTTCTATGTATACCTTGATTTAAGACATGTTTCAGTCATACATGTGACCCCTGAAAATGCCCTGACCACTAAGAGGCCCTACTTACAGTCCAATTTTTCTTGGCTCATGTACAAGAGTTCTTATTATCTGTTTTATCTCCCCCTACAATGGTTTTGCTATCTTTAGAACTTGGGCATTCTATGGCTTCCATAAGGAGATGGACTGGGCTGGACATGGTGGTACACACCTGTAATCCCAGTACATGGGAAGATGAGGCAGGAAGATTGGTGCATGTTCAACACCAGCCTGGGCTACAAAAGTGAACTCAAGGCCAGCCTGAAATGTATAGCGAGACCCTGACTCAAAAAGATAAAATAACAATAATAATGAGCAGATGGACTATCCATGTAGAATGGGCTACACAAAAATGGAGTACATGGGTCCTCCACCAAGACCAAGTCTATCAGGCACAAAACATCTTAGACAAGGCCCTGATTTTGAGAAATAAATTTACTTAGCCAGTCCCTACAAAAAAAATTAGGCTATAGAGACAGTGAAAACAAGGCTATAATCCATACTCTTGCAAGAGTGGTACCCAGTACACAGCAGTTGAGAAACTGTGTTCTTTTACTCCTAACTCACCAGAGTTCTTTCCCCCATCTCACATGGTCTGGGATCCAGGGTTCACAGTGTATCTCCGCAATCTAGCTCAGGCTACACCTGTTATGTCTTCTTCCTTTCCCTTTTTGCCCCTCCCTCCCTCTGTATTCTTTTTTGTGATTATTTACAGTCTTTTGACTTACAAGGATCATAATTCATGAAACTTGTTTATCTATTATCTTCTGCCCCTGTACTTAACTCTTGTGAGTTCTTCTACAGCCTGTGTGCCCCTGTTCACTATTTGACCCAGCTATTCTGTGAATAAGGACTTATTAGAACAGTTAAGTAAATATGAACCAATTAAAATATTTTTTACACTTTACACTGTATAATCCCAGTAAAACATCTAAGATATATGTAGAGGAAAAAGGCAGTGAAGCCCTGGAATAGCCATTCACATAAGTCCCTATTTAGGGCATAAATTATTATTCCACCTTTGCACAGTGAGTATATCGCAGAAGTTAATTGTATGTCACTAGCAAATAGTTACTCTACTACTAGGCATGCTAGAGCACATATTCTTGGAATCAGGGGAGGAAAACAGGGAAAAGTAGCACAAACATAGGAAAAGAATGAGAATTTCAAAAACTAAGTGTACTTTCTTTTTTAATACTGGATGCTCAACCAGAGCCTTTACACTAAGCAACACTCTCTGCTCTGTCAGTCATTTTATCATTGCCAGGACACAATGCCTGATACCCTCCTAAAGGAGGGTTAATTTGGCTTACCCAGCCAACTCAAAAGCACAAACATAATGGCAGAAGGGCATGTCAGAGAAAAGGAACTTAGTTTTCTTGTGGCAGAAAGAAAGCAGAATGGTGCAAGAGAGGAAGCCGTGAGACTTGACAGAGATCCCAAGCCATACCTTCATGACCCACCCTGACACCAGAAGTATGTGCCACTAATGCCCTCCAACAGATCCCAAAGCCTCTCAACTTGACACTTAACTGTAACCACATCAGTCCTTTTTCATTTTGAGACAAGTTCTTACTAAATTGACCAGGTTGAGCTCAAATTTATGACCCACCTGCCTCATCTGAACCAAGAGCTAGAATTATAGGCTTGTGCACAAGCCACCTTGCCTGGCTTAAGTATAGTCTTAAATGTCCACAACAGCAATTTGAAGTCCATGATAGTAGAATGACCACATTATACTATAATAATAATTCTATTATAGTAGGATGATCACAGATAATGATAATGTACTGTACATTTCAAAAATGTTAAGAGAAGAGAGTGAATGTTTTCACCACAAAGAAATTACAAATATTTTAGGAGATAAATATGTTTACACTGATCTAATCTGATTTGATTGGATTTTATTTTATTTTTGAGACAAGGTCTCCCTATGTAGTTCAAGTTGACCTTGGACTCACTGTGTAGTCTAGGCTGGCCTCAAACTCACAGTGATCCTCCTGCCTCAGTCTCCTCAGTGCTGGGATTACAGGCTTGTGCCACTACACTAACTCTGATTTTAGCATTAAACAATATGTACATGTATCAAAACATCACATAGAACCCCACGAATTATATATTTTCATCAATTTTTTAAAATTTTGCCTTTTTATTAAAGGCAAAAGTAAATTGAGCCCTGAAAAAATAACTTATTGAGTGTTTCAACTTAGCTCCTAACACTTTTTAGAAAAGAAAGTTTATCTCTTTATTTGGGTTAAGAGTAAGATTAAGTGTCTACTATTATAGCTAAAGACTATTCTTGCATCACTTCATTTTTTATTTATTTATTTTTTTGTTTAGAGGGGTAGCTCTTTCAGTAGACAAAAGCCAATTTTATATCACTTCATTTTAAAAGTCACAGTGGGAAAACTAAGAATAGCTCATCAACCTGCCATGGTCACTTTTTCCTGATACCTGCATCATAAAAGAAGAGAAGTTCATTTGACTCACAGCTTCAGAGGATTCTGCCTACTGTGGGCTGACTCTAAGGCAAAATGGTGTAGCACAAAGTCCTGCCAGAGGAAAACTGTTTAACCCACAGGTAGCTAAGAAAAATAATGGAGGAGCCAGGACAAGAATACCCTTCCAGAGCACAACCTCCATGCTCCACTCCTCTGGCCAGGCCCCACCTCCGAACAGCACATTCAACTATGAATTTACCAATGGATTAATGCACTGATGAGTAGATCATCCACTCATAATCTAGTCACCTTCCTGGAAGTTCTATTGCTGGATAGCTGAGACTTTTGGAGGATATTTTAGATCTAAACCATAATGGTCACACACGTTAGTCTTTATTTCACTGCATTCAGGCATGAATGAGGATTAGGAAAGCAGAGACAGAGACCAGGAGTACACATAATTCTTCCCAGAAATATGGAAGGATAACAAAGAGAAAGCAATATAGTATAGGGACACACACACACACAAAAAAAAAAAAAAAATCACTGCTTTTACAGTAAGAATAAGTCTCAACTCCTTTAAGCCCATGCTAAAAAATAATTCCCAAGGGACTACAAAAAAATCCTGTTCCCTGTCCAAGATTCATCTTTCTCTTGAGAATCTCTCACTGATGACTATGGCTCTATCAAAACCTCCTCTGGTCATTTTGCTATTAACATCTGAGACACAAGTATGAGATGATAAAAGGCACTTCTTAACATCAATTGCACAACTAAATCAAAGCCCAAGTGGACTTTTCCAAAGTAGAAGCAATGTTCTCAAACCTATCAAAGTCATAGAAAGTATCCTGTATACTAATTTAAATATAGAGAAGCCCAGGGAACTTGGATTCAGAAATTCTGCACTGAGGACATAGAAAAAGGTATTTTACAGTAATGCTAATTATGCCTAAATTCCTGCAGGATTGAGTAGCACCACGTTGGCAGGTAATGAGTAACCCAGTAGCATGAATCCATACAATCTAGGCTATAAGAGAAGGCCTTGTCACCCCATCCACCCCTGTAGGTTTCATGCTATCTATGCCTGCAATCTATGTTTACATTCTTGAGAAAATCAGGGCTCACTAGGGGCAATCCCCTTCCCAAATTTTAAGGTGGATGAGAGAGAAGACTTCTTTATTCTTAATACTGTTCACAGCCAAGGTTATTCTTAACTAGTACACTTACTAGACAGTAGTAAATCATGTATAACAAAGACAAGGTCTGGCTTCTTAGCTTGTCCTGTCTGCCTCTTTCTTGTCCTTCCCGCATTGCTGGCAACATGATGGCAGCCAATTGTTTTTTACAGATCTCTTAAGACTCACCAACGTTAATTTTAGGGAAGTTGTATGTCCGGATTCACCTGGGGAAAACCTGGCCTAATCCTCTGCACCCAGACTTCCTGTGGTTTGGCATCTTTCATTCTTCTATATTCACTCCCACTTTAGATAATAATAAACTTTATAGCCACTCTCTAGGGGTAAAACAACAAAGAGGTAATCTGTTGACAATTCACATAATTACTTTCACTCATCAAGCAAATCATTCTGACACCACATATTTCATTTTAATCAGTCTCATAGCAACCTCATGTGGCAGTTTTGGAGATGTGAATTTTGCCACTGAGAAAAATGTTAAGGACTTAACTAACTCTGAGAAGCAGATTAAATTCAAACTTCCCTCTGTGAGCCCCTAATTCCTCCTCTTAACAAGGACTGTCTGCCTCATGGGATGTGTACATGCCACACATCAATTTCTGACTAGGCTGAGAAATAGGGCTTTACTAAGAAAAGTTGTTCACTTTCAACACTAAAGCAGTACTCAGAGTATCCATATAAATTTGAAAATGGAAATCCACTTTCTACAGCTGTGCATATAATTTAGCTCTTGTTTCTGTAACCTAGTTGAAGGAAGGAAGGAATGCTTCCAAAAGAAGCAACCAAGCCTGGAAAGGAACAGTTTGACTCAAATGGATCCAACAGATTAGCAAATGGAAAATAACACTAAGGAGCGAATAGTCATCCAAGTCATCCCTAAGGAAGCTAAAGATTGATGTGCAAGTCAAAAAGAATGGACAAATCAGAATCTTTGTTTTATATTTGCATAGCTTTAATCTTCTAAACTAGTTGTTCTTCCAAAAAAGATATCTTAGTTATGGCCTTTGCAATTTTTTCATTTAACATTTTAATCCCAAAAACACCCCCTTAATTTATTTTCTTAAAAATAAAGCACACACAGACTTAAGAGATCATTGATCAATACTCCTAATCTCAACCCTCTACACTGTGATAGATATTGGGGTTTTTTACCTTCCAGATGTTTTTTGTTTTTGTTTTGTTTGCAGTACTAGAAATGCACAGAACCTGGGGAATTGTGCATGCTAGGCAAACACTCCACCACTGAGATACTTCCCTAGCCCTGTCCCATATGTTTTATATTCAGGAAATTATTTATTTGCCTTTTGCCTTTTCCAATAAAACTTCCAGTAAGAAAACTGTTGTTGCTTGGCAAAGCAATTCAGTTGTCATGAGATGCTCTGCCTAGGGAGGTATCTGTTACTTTTCTGTTGTTGCTGGAACACAATACCTGACACCCCAAATTAAGGAAGGAAAGGTTTATTTAGCTCACAATTAGTGGAGGTTTCAGTTCCTACTTGGCTGGCTCCAAGGCAGAGTGGCACATGGCAAAGGGCAGCAGCTCATGGCAGAGGAAAACAACAAAACAGCAAGAGCAAAAGGGAAGAGGAGCAGCAACAAGGGCAACAAAGCAAATCTGACTCTCATATTTCATTCAGGCTATCTGCCCCAGGCTGGGTGTAGCAGTCACACCCATAATCCCAGCAGCACTCATACCCATAATCCTAGCACTGGATCATGAATTAATCGCAAAGTCTAAAAGTCTGCCCCATAGCTGCATGAGGCTTTGGGGGGACAACTAGACACCAACCATAACAAGAGGCATCCTTGATTCTGTCATAAAGTAATCTTTCTTGCTTAGAGGGCAGTTTTATCATTGGACAATCGGCCTGCAAAGCTGAAATCTTGAAAATATCTTAGTTACTCTTATCTTAGGTCTTTAGTCTTTAAGGGAAATGAGAAAAGTTAAATAGATTTAGGGTTAATGAACTTTTCATTACAAGTTTTTAGACAGACAACTCTTAAATGATTAACATGTGTACATGCAGAGTTCAGCAGAAATCTGACCCAAAATTTAAAGTAGCAAAGGAAACAGAAAAAAACATAGAGTGCCACACTTTGTATCCTACTTTCAGTGCCCATCAGATATTTACAGGACCAAGTGAAGAACCAGTGCTTTTTAACAAAATCAGTCTCTTAAGTCCCTTTAACAGAATTGAGGATAACTTCCAGGTTTGGGACCTGAATACTGACTCTCAATTTGTTTTCTCTTTTATGATTACTGCAAGAAAGGAGGGAGAGGATACACAGAGTTCACCCATCACACATCCTACATCTTTAATAAACATTAGCTTTTATTATTGCCACAAAGACAAATGTATGTTCCCTGCTTCATTGGTAAACAGGATTGCAAAAATAATCACCCCTCAGAGACTGAGGGTGATAAGTTTTCAAAGAGTAAATCCTTTCCTCTGGTGGATAGACTTTTACTCTATTAATGGAATAGTTAACAGTGGTTTCAGAACATTTTACTTACATACAGATACACAAAAGGAGCCTTTGCATTTCAAAAGAGGTATAAGGTTCTTTTAGGTCATGTTTGTCCATTCAATACTTAGCAGAAGTAACTAAAAGCTGAAATTACAAACGTCTGCTGATTAAAAGTCAATCAAAACATAAGATAAGTTACATGTGAAATAATAATGATTTTTTAAAAACAGACTGACTCCTTTTGAATACTCCAGAAGCTAAAATACCACACTGGCTAGTTCAATACAGGGCACCTGGCAATCCTATTTATAAGTGTAGCAAAGCCAATACCCAGGCTTTTTTGGCTACATTGGTCTGTCCTCATTTCCCCTTGAAAACTGTTTTAAACTTGATACTGATAACATTCTGCTTCTATTACAATCAGCAGCTTCTTTCAGTAGGTCATCCCGTCTGGCAAGTGCTGGACTAGGGTACCCCCTATCTTCTTTCAAAACCTCCTAATGATTGCCTCCAGGTAACCTGTGAAAAGCTGCTTGGAGGGAATGCAGCAGCTGTTTGGAGTCTTTCAGAGACTTTCCTTCTAGAATTTTTCTTAGTAAACCAATCTCCTGGGCCTGGGCCTCCTACTTCAGCTGACAACCAGCGATTTTTTTTTTTTTTTTTCTAGCTCAAGAAAGGTTGGAGAAAGGTCTCTAAATCTGGGATTTCTTTTCTCCTGGCCCCACACACTGAGCTCTTCAAATCCTTTAACTTTTGGGGCAGGTGTAAAGGTAACCTTGAATTTGAACTGGAGCTAGAAGGATTTCCAAAGAATTTGACCCATGATTGGGTCTGACTGGCGGCTTCTATTGTTTAGGTTTCTCTGTTGACTCCCTTGCTTCTGAAATCAGAGTGCAGGAACTCCAGCCTCCCCAGAGAGCCTATTGGAAATGCAGACCTCAGGCAGGATTCTGGCTATAGTGAATTAGAATCTGCCTTTTAGCAAGATCTCTCGGCTACTTCCAAGATTCTTGGGGCCTTCTTTTCCCACTGGCTAGGAAATTCTTAACATTTTTAAGACAGTTTCACTAGGTAGTTCAGGCTGGTCTTGAACTCATTGTGTAGCCCAGACTGACCTTGAACTTACAGAATTCAGCCTTATTAGTATGGAGAGTACAGGCATGTGCCACCACACCTGGCTAAGAAGTTTTATATCTTGTCCTGCTTAAGGATCATTAATCTTCAGCATCACGTTATTATCCTCACTTTTCAAAGACTCCTGAGTTGTTTCCTTTTCAATGCCTTTTCTATCCTGCCCTTTACAGCCAGGGCCTCTTTGCAGGCCTTTTTCCCTTCCATAAGGCCATCTGAGACTCTTCTGCTCATGTCTCGATGGTAACATTTCTTTAAGGGGTACTTTTTGCTGTGCTGCTCCCAAGTATACCCATCAAAGTGCTGCGTCTTCCATACCTCTCACAGCTGCCTCATCATTTCCTGGAAGAGCCTCAGAGCTGGGCCTCGACTCCCTCTCCAGGTTCTCTGATGGTGCCTGAGTGGGTCTCTACTGGGCCAGAGGTCTCATCTCTTCCATAGCTTATTTTGTGCAAATTTATTTATTTGTTAGTTTATTTATTTATCTACTTATATGTATTTGGTATGCAGCTCGGAATCATAGTGATCCTCCTGTTTTCAGCCTCCCCAGCAGTGGGATTATAGGTGTACACCACCATGCCCAGTCTTGGTTGGTTGTCAGCTCATCGAACCTGTGGGTGGG
The DNA here is from genome assembly GCA_004027915.1 of Capromys pilorides. Lineage (NCBI taxonomy): Eukaryota > Metazoa > Chordata > Mammalia > Rodentia > Capromyidae > Capromys > Capromys pilorides. Next base: position 7,946 of record PVKN010029762.1, read on the forward strand.
GCTGGCCTGGCATGTGGTGCCAGGGTGGAACCCCTAGTCCTTGCACTTGCCTAAGCAGGCACTTAGTCTGTTCAGCTATGTTACTGGCCTTTTATTTTGCACAAATTTAATAGCCTTTCTCCTCTTTCCTGCCAGCTATTCCCTTCAGACCTTGCAAACAGCTACATACAATCCAATGAAGGGTGCCTTTAAGTGGGAGACAGCCAGGGGAAAGGAGGGAGATGCTATCAAGAGACAGCCTTAAAGAGGATCATGATGGCTCAGAAGCAAGGATGAAGAAAGGGCTGGTAGGAAACATACATTAGAAATGTTTAAAGCATGGTTCTTTGAGAGTTTGGGGATTTGAGTTTGGGATTATTATTATTATTATTATTGTATTTTTTTAGGGAAGGGTCTACAGGGTGTTCAGGGTCTCACTACTAGATTGGACTCATAGTGATCTGCCTGTTTACAGCCTCCCAAGAGCTAGGATTACAAGTGCACATTATCACAGTCTCAACTGCCATCTCAGCATGCCCCAGGGATGACAGGGCAGGCCCTGGTCCCTGTGCCTGCTTTGAGGTGCTTTAATCCACTGAACTATTTGGCCAGTGGATTATTAGTACTATATTATTATTATTATTATTATTATATTATTTTTAATGTTTAGAAATAATTTTTCTGGACTGTAGAAATCAGAGTCTTGTCTGGAATCATAACTTCAGACTCTAACATGGACTTGGGAGGCTACACATGCAAGTACCCAATGGGTAACTAAAAGCAAGACAAAGCATGGCATTTCTGCCCTCATTGTTTTCACCTTTATTACCCTAAAAGTTTGGGTCAGATCTCACTTCTGCAATTGTTCATGCTAATCAGAATGTGTGTGTTACAGGGCTTACTAGTCTTAAATTTACCTAGCCTATCCCATGTCCCTTCAACAATGAGAACACCAAGATAAGAATAACTCAAGTAATTTTTAGAATTTGTAAGGATGTGCTTTCCAGCTCTTATAACATCCTGTTTCAGATCTCCAGAGCTAAGTCTAGAAGTCTCCAGCCATTGTCCTAAACTTATAATCACCTTGGGTTATGGAGAAAGCAAAACCTTGGAGACCTGCCCTGATGAAGTTACCCCACAAGCAGTAACAATTACGCCATGATGAGAACGTAGGATGCCTCCAGAGCAGGAGCTATCATTCATGATGACAACTCAGATGCCCCCTCAAGTGATGATGGCTCATAGAACTTTCTCACAGAACCAGTCTTGAAATACTAATCAACCAGACCAGACCTAACCTGGATTACCTACTCTCATAGCTATACAAACAGCTTAGCAATGCAATCCTTGCCTTTATTCACCTTTTTTATAAAGCCCCAAAGCTTCTGTCTGCCCCTTCAAGACAGATCTTGAAATCTTTTATATGTGCTTCCTAGCATGACCATGCTGATTAAAGTTCCATTCCTACCTTTCACCAATGCTCTTCTCTTTGACTGAAATTATGAGATGGGTGGGCACCCTGGTCTGTTGGGTACCTCAGTTAGGACATTTGCCCTAAATCCAAGTAACAAGCTTTTCTGATTCTCAGTATGGGGATCAGATTGATCAATTGTGTAGTAAATAATATAATTGTAAGAAAAAAATGTATCATTAATCAATTCCCCCCCCAAAAGATATATTAAAAGCCTGTTTCCAGGATCCACACTACCCCATCCCCATATTAAGCCACATACACCTAGGGTAGATCTTCTTTCTTCAGTAAATACATCACCCACAACCAAAATTATACTAAATCAATCAGTGTTAATCTGTCAGGCCTGACATAAGAAATATCTTTCCAATACACATGGTGTCCTCTACAAACAACAGGAATCTAGACCATCCTCAGTAAATAAAACTTGCCATAAAGAAATTTAGGGCTGGACCTGAAGTCTTCCTGATGTTAGAAGACCCAGCTCTATATGCACACCTGTACTGATCATTCTTACAGCTTTGACCTCAAACATTCTGTCCAGTTGGACTATAACCCCCAACCCCTAATCCAAACCCTATGTATACTTAGCTTTCCCCTCAGATATTTGCTGAGATCACTCTGATTTTAGCCTGCCTGTATGCAAACAGAATTAAATCTAGTCTTTTCCATACTCTGAGACTCCCAATGTTTCCTCATGCACTGTTAATTAACATAGCCCAGTTATCACACCCACAGTTCATCATCACATGCACATTATCCAGCCATTTCCCCAAAGTCCTACCTATAGGCACATGAGGCTTTGTATGTGACATCTAGATATAAGCCATAACTTCCTGCCCATGAACCCCAAAAGACTCATGTATATCCCTTTATGAAAAATGTATTTAGTCCATCTCTGAGAGCTGCCAAAGTCAGTTTCCACATTGCTGAAAAGTGCAAGTCCAAAGGCTCCTTTGTGATTTAAGGCAAACTATTACCTATAAGTGCCTATAAAAATGAAAATAAACACTTCCAACACACAGTGGATCCACTGGGTATTCCAAAAGATACAAGGAGGACAGAAAGGAATAGAACCCAAGCAAGACCAAACTCTAGCAGTGCAAATATTAAATACTGTAGTTTCATGTCCAATATCTGGAGCAATCTGCAGCAAGATGTGAACTCCAAAGAGCTTGAGTGGGGGTCTCCACTTTTATGGCTGCGGTGGTTGTATAACTCATGGCTTCTCACTGAGGCTGGTTTTGCTCACTCCTTGTTATTTTCCTCAGACAATCCACATTCCTGGCTCTTACAAACATACTGCTCTTTTAGCTTCACAGTCACTGATTCACACACTGCTCTCTCAGGATCATACTACCTTGGTCTCTCAGGCCTTCTTCTAAAATCTGGGTAGAAGACTTTCTGACTCAACAAATCTTGTATTTTACAAATATCTAAAACAAGCACTATCTATGCTAATGTCTTCCACCAGATGGAGCAGTAGCCAGACTTCCTTCTCTTTTGGTTATAGGGGTTAAGATCCTGGATTGCTGAGTGCTATAAACCCATTCTGGAGTTAAAAATTTCCTAGGCCAATGTCATCTTGGAATGTGGTGCCCTGGGGTTCTCTCCTCAAAGTAAAGTCTTTTATCTTTGTGGCTGCAAAAGGATGCTACATATAAATTCTTACTTCAATAAATGTATCACTCACAAAGAGAACTATGCTAAACCGATCAGTGTTAATCTGTCAGGCCTGACATGAGAAATACCTTTCCTGGGTTCTTGTGATACCCTCAAACTATCTCTTCTATTGCCTATTGAATGAATCCACAGAGGCACTGTGAAAATGGTGACTCCAGAGGCCTTCAGGGAGAAATGTACCAGAAGAATGGAAGAGTAGATGCTGTACACTACATCAGCTGATGAGTGACTCCAATCTAAGTGACAGCTGTGTTCCCTGGAAAGCATGCTTGGTTGGACACCATTTTATAGAGGGGCCACCTGACCCAGGACTCAGGAGTAGCCATGGGTTGGCTTCATGTTAATGTTCCTTACATATTAAACCTCCACAGTGACTGAATGAAGTACAATCATGGGAGATGTGCAGGGTCAGGGAGCTTTAGGCAGGCCAGCAAAAAATACCTAGAGTATTATAAGCTAAACTCAGGCCCCAAATCCACAAGACAGCAGGCTCAATATGGACCTGGACTCTGACCACCTCAGTTGTCTACCAGCAAGAGCAGAAGAATTTCATGAACTGGACACTACCACAACTATAGATTACAGACTTTAAATCACAGAGAAATTTTAAAACATTTTTGTTCACTTTTTTGTTCTTGTTTCTTTGTGAAAGCAAATGATGTTTGTATATTTTTTTGGTTTTTCATTCTTTTCTTTCCTCTTGTCTTCTTCATAAGTTTCCTAAAACTGGGTACTCTTCCTTTACTCTATTCTTCATTCAGTCTTGCTACTAATCTGGTTTGGGTTTTTTGTTTTGTTTTGTTTTGTTTTATTCATCTACTTTTTCCTCTTTTCCCTTTCAATTTTCTGCATTAGTGTAAAACTAGGGCTGGGGAAATAGCTTAGTAGAATAAATGCCTGCCTGGCAAGTGTAAAACTAATCTACTGAGTGGATATTTACTGTATATAATTTTCTGGTATGTCTTAGATTTTGTTATATAACTATAAATCTTATACATAGGGCTAGAAGTGGCAAATTATTAGTTATTACAGCTTGTCCTTTTCCACTCTGAGTTTGATGCCACTGCTTTAGCCAAAGTGACATAGTTGCTGTGATCAATAGATCTTCCTTGTGTGTCAACACCTAGATTGGCTGGGGGGTGTGAACAACACCATACTCCAGTACCAAATAACCACATGCTAGACCAAATAGACTGTAATGTTTTCCCTGATAAACAAGAGACAGGATCCTAGGACAGACCCAAAAGCTAAAATTCAGCTATGCCTAAAATCCCTGTTTGAAAAGTAGTAATTTCCTAAAGAGATCTCATAAGTAATAAGGATATTTACTATAAGTAATTTACAAGTATCAATCCTGAAAACAAATAAACAACAAAAAAATAGAAAGTCAGAAAACATAGAAGCAAGATGCAACCCTAGATTTCCAGCTTTCCAAAGGCAAATCCAGGGAACAATGAGATGGAAAAAAATCAAAAGTCAACCAGTTGCTCATTCCGAGAAGGTAGCAGAAGTAACAAGGCAGATGAATGATTCTCTAGGAAAAAAAAAGTAATTACACAGATATATAAGGAGGTGAGGGCCATAATGAAGGATTAGGTTAGTAAATCTAGAACAGACACAGATAAAAGAATAGATGAACTTAGGAAAGTGATAGAAACTTTGAATGCCTAACATAAGAAGCAGCTGGATTTCACAAAACACATTCATATAGTTATGCAGGAGATTAAAATTTCTATTAAAATATATGCATCAGAATCAACCAATGTGAAGAAGAATATCAAATCTAGAAGACAGAGCTGTGGTTAAATGAAAGACTGAAAAATAATAAGA
>PVKN010029763.1:0-12908 GCA_004027915.1 Capromys pilorides
CTCCTCCTTGATGTGTACTCCATGGAGCATGTCTGCAGGTGACCTTACTCCTCCTCACACATGATGGCATTGTCAGGAAAACCAGTGCATGTCCATCCAGATTCTCACACTATTTCTGTGTTCACTATTGCCTGTTGCATCCTAGTCTTTCTCTTTGGAATTTCTCTTTTTCTGTTCAAAGTACACTTCTCATTTTTCTATTGATGTTTCTTGGTTCTTCTTTGTCTTAAAATATCTCTTTTGCTCTACTCTTAAAAATATACTGATGTTTCCTGGACATTTGATTCTCCATTCATAACCATAGATTTTCTGCATGTGGAGGGATGGTGCCCATGTCTTCTAGCTACTGTTTTCTTATCTTTCCTTTGTATGCCACCACTGGCTGCTGCTCTTGTCTTCTTGTCTTTGGTGCCCTGCAGGCTCCCTATCATGTGTCTGATGTGGACATTATTGTATTTACCCTGCTTGAACTCATTATGTTTCTGGAGTTCATAGGTTATGCCTTGCATTAGCATGGGGAAATATTTAACTATCATCTTTCCAACCATTGCCATTTCTTTATTTGCTCTCTTTTTTGTCTTTTGAAAGTCTAGCAATCTGTTCTGGTTTTTCCCAGTCGATCATCCATATTTGTTTTCTCATTATTCTCTCTCATTATGTTCACTTCTTCTCTGTTCTACTATATTTAATCTCTATTAATCTACTCACTGAAAATTTTTGTTCCATGAGATTTTAATTCAAACTACAATTTTAATTTTCTGAAAGTTCTATTTTTTTTTTCTTTCGAATATTTCTGGTCATATCCTATAGCCTCTTGCTTCTGATTCATATGTTTATATATTTCTTGAATTAATTTAAATGTATCAAGCCTACTCATTTTATATTGTGTCCTTTCATACTACTAGCCAAAGTCTATGGATTCCGTGGTCTACTCTTCCCTCCCATGGCTCCCAGAACCATGTTTCTTTCTTTCTTTGTAGTTTTTGACTATGTGGTTATAATCACAAACTTTTGTCTTGGGAAGTTCTTTGAAGCCCCCTTAGAAGGTGGTTGCTTGCCAACTGTGCAGTAGCTACTGCCTCGTGCTGGGACATTACCAGTCAGAACAGTCATACCCCCTATGACCTCTTGAGACCCAATTCTCAGAATAAAGGTTTCAAGCCACAAAGTGCTATATGGGCTGCGTCCATGCAAAGGGTACTTCCAGTCTTGAATTCTCTGTGAAAGTTTGGTCCCCTTGCTGTCAAGGTGTGAGATAAAGCCAACCAAACTCCTGGTTTGCCAGAGGGTGATGGTGGCCCTTGAGGGGGCAGGCAGGCAGAGTTGGAATGGTCTGCTCTTCTCCAAGAGTTTCCACAAAACCAAAGCTGTGCTTCATCAGCCAGCTTCATGCCCTGCTTATACTCTGAGTCCCTCAATCCATTGTGCTGGAGACCCTGAGCATTGCTCCCTCCAGCAGTAGGACATCAAGCACCTTGGCTCTTTGACAGTTCTGGAGCCTGAGAGTCACCCCTCGAGGTGCTGGCTAACTTGGTTTCTGATGAGGCCTCTCTTCCTGGATGCAGATGGCTTCCTTGTCCCTGTGTCCTTGTGACCCTTTCTGTGTGCACTGCACTTGGACAGAGCTGGCCCATGTCTCCCCTTGCTTATGAGAAATTCCAGTTCCTCACCCCTATGACTTCGTTAATCTTAACTCTCTCCCCAAATCCTCCATCTCCAAATACACATAGGAGATTTAGGGTTCGATAAATGAATTTTGGAAGAATATAATTTAGTCCAAAAACTAACTTATTAAAAATAACTTTCATTGGGGCCGGCGAGATGGTTCAGTGGTCTAAAGCGCCTGCGTAGGAAGGCTCAGGCAACTGCAGGGACTGCAGTTCGATCCCCGGCACCACATGCTGCGCCAGCGCCACCACCAGGGCAGGATGAGCCAGCCACGAAATAAATAAATAAAGAAACAAACAAACACAACAAGCAAACAAATAAATAAGTAAATAAAATTTAAAAAAAATAACTTTTATTTTTTTCCTCTTTCAATTATACCAAACCATTCGAAGTTTTTGGTTTAAGTGCCTGAGGCCACTGAGCTGGGGACAATGGAAGCCGATCTCCTCTGCACAGCATTTTACAGAGGAGTCATATTTTATTAAACCTTTCATGATGAGCTTAGCAGGGAAGGATGCTTCAGTCACAAAGGGTGAGACCGGAAGAAGCACTTACCTCCCTGAAGTAATTAAGTTGTTGACCAGGGGGCTCTCCCTCAGGTATTGTCCATGATACTTTTCTTCATTTTCTTTTGAACTTGGAGATAAGGTATCAAAGAAGCCTAGATGAGGCCTGAGAATTATCTAAGAAGCAATTTGATCGACAACAACCCACCCCCCACTCCACCCCACCCTGACTGAAGGCCTAGGCTTGGCAGGCATGTGGAGGTCAGTGACGTTACAGTTATCCCCCTGGCATGTTCTGTAAGAGGCGGCGCCAGGCCTGCCTCCCAAGGCCAGCTCCTCTGAAGGTATGCCTTGGAGGCAGAAGGTTCTCTGCATCTCCACAGAGAGGTGGTAGGCTTCAGGAAGTGCAGAGCATGCCCAGAAGGGCTAAGGGCCCATCCTGAAACCAAGGGTAGGAAACCAGGGAATATAGAGTGGCCAGCAGGGGATGAATCGGAAACCTGAAGTTTAGGACTGAGGCATACAAGCCTCCTTTCTGCAAACAGCAGGAAGAGCAGAAATAGTTCTGCACCTTGTTCAGACTCTGTTCCACCGGTGAGACATAGGTGTGCCCACCCCACCCTCCAGTCTCCAGCCAAAATGGAGGGCCTCTCTAACTTCTCAGTATCCTTTATGAGATAAAATATTCATTCATTCTCGGACCACAGCTCCCACTTCTGCCCTTGAGCAGTGTTCGTGTAAGAGAGGAGACAGGCATGTAACTGAAAGACTGAAGCATGGAATGTGCTGGTGCAGTGTATCCATGGTGATGAGGAAAACCCAGGGAAGTTTCCACAAAGGAAGTGACACTAAAGCAAGTTCATGAAGGAAGAGCGGGCTTGGAAATCAGTGCTTCATAATGAGAACATTTGCAGTAGCCTCTTGAAAATGATTCAACATTCCCAGATCAAGGTCAAGGTGGAAAAGTATGCAGAATGAAAGTCAGAGTGAGCTCATGTGCTTGGGAAAGAGGTGTGTGCTTTATCTTTCAGAGTAGAGGACTTTAAGGCTAGGGGTGGTAGACTTTGTTAATGGCAATAATAGCTTTTATTGTATGCCTAACTGGTGCCAACCACAGAACTGATACCTCTGTATAAATGGTTTTATTTCATTTTCTTAATAACATAATCAATTAGGTTTTAATAGCCCACTTGATAGATGAAGGAAGTGGATCATGGATGGGTTAAAGTTTGAGAGACAGCCTCAGCACACAGCAAGTAAGGGGCAGAGCTGGAATTAAAGCCCAGTCTTTCTGACTCTGTCATCTATGTTCTTAAACTGCTATGCTGTGCCGCTGGATGAAATGAGGTCTCAGAGATAAAAGGAGGCCTAGAGCTGTCCATACTGCAGAGTGCAGTGGCATCTTCCTTTCTGAACCAGAGCAATAAGGGAAAGTCCAAGTTTGGGCAGGATGACTCTCAGGGACAGCAGAAGGAGGGTTCTCAGGGAAGCAGGAACAGCCAAGAGGCTAAGCAGCTCCCAAGCAGGAATGGCGAGGGTGTCAGCCAAGGCTTTGGAGATGTGGAGAAGGAAAGGGATGGGAGAGACGTAAGGGGTGGAATGGGACTTCATGGCTGATGGCACAGAGGTTGTGTATCTTAAGTGACCAACACACATCAAGTGCCCAGTATAATTTACTTAATGGACAAAGGAATGATGTCTCAGTGGACTGTGACAAGGACAGATGAGAGACTTTAAAAGGAAAAGCATGTGCTGTGGGAATCAAGATATAAATATGCCCTTTGAGGAATTGTGGTTCATCCAACAGCATTTGAACACACTGCTTAGAAACTCTGGGCCCAAGCAAGAGATTTGGTTGTCATCTCATTAATGCATGGGTGGGAATAGAATTTTAATGAAAGAACAACAAGAAAGAGCCAAGAGGAGAAGAATATCTTTCTAGGTCAACAGCACAGAGAAGGAGCAGTCAGAGAGGCAGGAGGAGGAGGTGATGCAAACACAGGAAGTGCACTCCTAGGGCCTGTGTGATCATGGCAGTGATAAAGGAAGGCCAGGTGGAAGAGGCCTGGAGAGGACCACTGACCTGGGCCTTGGCAAGAGACCTTTTGGAGTGGAGCTCTAGGGGAGGAGCAGATAGCAATGAAGGGGACACATGGGCAGGAGGTGAGACACAGAGCACAGACAGATGGCAGTATGAACAGTTCCACGGTGCAGCAACAGAGGGAGGGGGGAAAGTAGCGCAGGAGAGTAGCAAGTGGGAGAGACAGTCCGGGGTTGCTTTGAGGTGTCCATTTAGACTGGGTTTGTGCGTGCCTGCCAAGGGCAGAGCAAGTAAACAGGAAGGGAGGAAGATGTGGAAGAAAGAGAATGGGCAAAGCAAAGAAGTCCCCAAACAACTGACAAGGATGCAGAGTGTGCTGGGTTCCCCCTGAACCTGTGGGGCTGTCCTGAGTGGTGCTGAGCGTTTGCCTGCAGCAGCACCAAGTGGGTTGCACAGGCCCTCGGTCTTCCCCTAGTCCAGGAATCAGTGTCTATTCCCAAAGTCTGCTTCCTGGAATTCCACACCCCTCAGAGCCTCTCTTCTTGCCATGCCCAGGAGGCAGCTAGGGACACCCAGGCCCAAAGGGACACAGGAAGCTGCTGTGTTGTGGGACGGCCACTGCCATGTTCTGAGTTATAGCAGAGGCTGCATCATGTGATACTGCAGAAGTGAGCTCAGCTGAGCCAGGAAAGCACATCTCGGTAAGTTAGGGACAGAACAAACTGGAGGCTTAATGGATTCAACGAAAAGGGAGAAGATTCAGACAGAGCCAGCGTGCTGCCTCCTCCACGTGACAGCTTCACTCTATCTGCTTGATTAGCACGTGGGTGACCTTAGTCACCTTACTAGATTGATTTCATATTAACATAATATCTGCCTGCAATAATATTTCCTAAATTTGGTCATCATCAAAGAGACCTAGACTTAAGGGAATATAAATCCTCAACCCTTCCCCCAAAGACATGATTCAGGGGACCTGATGTTGAAATGCTCAAAACCTTTATTTAAAGAGTAACCTGGTGGCTTGGGCTATCCAAGCTGATCTGGTAAATCCCAGGCCCGTGCCCCCCACAAAGCATAACGTCCCACCCATGATTCTTCCCTCAGGCATCAGTGGCCTCATGTTCCCAGACACATCTGTCCAGGCAAGATCTCTTCCTGGACACAACCTTCCTGCAGTCCTGGAAAACCCAGTCCTGCTGAAAGCCCTCCAGCTCCACTAGCTCTTGCTCCTTCCTGGTCCCTCGGGTGTCCCATCAGCATCTCTTCTTCGTGGCTGAGTGAGCTGTGCAGTCTTTAACAGCAGTTTCCTCTGGAGCTCTTGAGTACCTGGAAGGCAGGGTTGGGCTTTTGTTTATGGCTCCCAGAGAGAGCACAGAGTGCTGTAGAGCTTTGATTCTCGTGGTAACTGATGGAGAGAAGTTCCTGGGGGAGTCCCCACCTCTGTCAGGACTGAGGCCCAGGCTGTGGTCCTGGAGCCTCCTTACCATAGGACCACTGAGCTCCACCTCATGGAAAAAGAGGTCTATGGTCAGCACAGAAACCCAGAGCTGCTTGGGGCTTTTGAGCCACACACATCTGGCTTGATTTTGCAGCTACTCAAGTAGCAGCACACTTGACCCAATTTGCATTTGAGGATCTGGATTTGATGGGAAATGTCAATCAATCTTTCCTAGAAAAGAAGAGGAAAAATGGGACAAGATAGGGGAGGGAAAAGGGAGAGACCAAAGAAAGAAGAGGAAAAGGGAAGCTCATTTCATGAACTTCAAAGCCAAATCTAACAGGGTTTTAATGCTTCACTCCCAGAGGATCATTAGTGTCACTCTTCCCTTTGTAGTCCCAGAGATCTAAGAAGTGACTCTCCAGGCTAGTGATCACCCACCAGTGCAAATGTCAGAATCACATTTATTGGGCCATTTGTTCTCTCACTTATTCATTCAACAAATATTTGCTCACATCTTTTCTGTGCCAGCCACAAATGACATGCTGGTGATCAGAGAGATGTCCCCCATGATTTTCTGATGTCCGTGTCTCATGGATGAGTGGCTTGGAGGGATCCTTTCGTGACCCCGTCCAATGTGTTTCCTCCATAGATTGTTTCCACTTCTCAATTTATGTTGACATCACCCACACCCTCCCCCCACTTCCCTACTGCAGGAGACAAGCCCACTCCCTGTCTTCTGTCTGCCTTACCATGGACTCCCCTGCTCCCAGCCCTCATTCCATTGTCTTGCTTCCACTGTCAACTCAGGGATCCAAGGTCCTCTTTCCCCTACTGCAGGCTCTGAGGGTGGTTGCCACATCCTGTCCCAGCCACCCACATATGCTTCTCCAAGGCCTACCCCTGAGAAGTACGTGCTGACTATTGGGCAAATGGGTGTGCAGATCCATCAGTCAGTGAATGAACAGGCAGTGAATGAAAAAGTTTGCTGCCTCCAGTCAAGCAATATAAAACTGTAGTCAAGGCCAAACCCACAGAACTTTCCAAATTCCTCAGTCCAGTTTCTGGGAGGAAGCACTAGAGCCTCCTCCTTCCTGGAGCTCCAGCTGGTCCAGCCCAACCTCCTGCTCACCGCCCCAGGCACTCATTCTCTGGCCAGACCCCAGCAGAAGGTACCAAGCACCCTGAGACCAGGCACGGTGAGCTCCCTTTAGCCTGGTGGGCAATGGCCATGCTAGTACAGTGTGAGCAAGCCAGGCCAGCTTTTGGGTGCTGACAGGAACCCAATAGCAGAGTGGGTGGTTAGGACTGCACAGCACTGTGGGGTCTCTGAAGAGCTGGCAAGAGGCAGGCACGTGTGTGGGCAGCCTGTGGTTTCCATGCCAGGGTGCTGAATTGCATTCTGAGGATGAGAACTTGGCAGTCTCTCTGAAGTGATGAAAATCCTTCTGTGAAATCTGCACCCTGTAGGTCATGTGTAGCTGTGAGTTGCAGAAAATGCCACTGAAGTTTAAACAGCAGTTTGTTTGCTCCACCTACTAAGTCCAGAATAGAGAGTCCAGGCTTGGGTTGTTGGTTCCCTCAGTGTCTAGAGGACCTTGCATTCTCCTTCTGCCATTCTTTGCAGATAGCTCTCACCCTCGTGGTTCTGAGAAGACTGTTCTGTCTCTCTCCTCTCATTTGCATTCAATGAAAAGCAAAAATAAAGATGGGCAAATACCCCAAGATTCTTCAAATTAAATCCCAGACTTCTGTTACACACTGATCCTTAGCTATGAGCTCATCTTGGTACACTAACATATTTCCCTAAAATTCTGGGTTCTGTTAGGAAGGAATAAAAAGAAGAAAGAACATTGAAAGCAGTACCATCCATGCATGTCACAACACCTCAGAATAACTAGATCAAAATAGAATTGTTTTGGTTGAAGCCAGGCTCTGCCCATTCTGTCATATCACTCTGCTGGTGCACACCCCCTTCCCAAAAGGAACCCTGGGAATGCATTTCCTAGGAGCCCAGTTTGAAAAACATTGCTCTAGGGTAGAAGTTAGCAAATTATTTCTGGAAAGAGCTATGTAAAAATTGTTTAGGTTTGGAGGAGCATATGATGTTTATTGTATATTCTTTGTTGTGAGTTTTTGGACTTTTGCTCTAAAATGTAGAAACTCCTTCAAAGTTCTAGGGGCCATATAAAAATAGGTTGGAATCCAGACTGGCCTGAAAGCTATGATTTCCAACCCCTCCTCCGGGGGTAGTGAGGCACTGAGTCTGGGGACAGAGTGAAGGATGGGCAGCAGAGACTGTTGGAGAAAGCACCACCAGAACAGCCCCTGTGCAGATCTTCTGGAACTCCACCTTCAAAAACAACAACGAAAATGCTCCTAACCAGGCATGGTGGCACATGCCTAGAATTCCAGCATGCAGTAGGCTGAGGCAAGAAGACTGTCAGGAGTTCTAAGCTAGTCTGGATTACACAGTGAGTTCATGGCCAGCCTGAACCACTTAGTGAGATCCTGTCTCAAAAAGAGAAACAAGGGCTGGGCTATAACTCAGTAGCACAACACCTGCCTGGCAAGGGTGAGGTCATGAGTTTGATTCCTGGTACCAAAAAAAAAAAAAAACCCATAAAATATGGCCCTGTTCGACCCTCAGCAGCCTCACCTAGACCTCAGGCCCAGCCCGGTAGGACCTGAGCCCTGTCCTTTGACTTGTCCTGGACAGTGCTCCCCAAGGCCCAGGAACTGATCCTTCAAGGCCCCAGCACACCCCCACAATTCTCAGGACACATAACCATGCTCAGCAGGGCCCAGTCTCCAACCCTCCCTCTACCCACTCTCTTCTCCCACATGCCAAGCCCTGCTTCCACTCTTGCGCTCTTCACCTTCTCCTGCCTTGCTTCTCTGTCTCCAGTCCTCCTCCCATGCTGAATCATAGCTCCCTATCAGCTTTTTTTTTTTTTTAAGAGGAAATAAAAAATAAAAATAACAATGAAACCCATCAACTTGACCATGAAACCCAGACTGCTTGTTCCGGCTGCTGGGCATAATCCAATGCCCACTCATCCAGCCTGTTCTCCGGCCCTCCTCTCCTCTGCCCACCTCAGCTGTCCTCCCTGCCCGTTCTTCCCCTCTCACCACTCCAGGAAGTGCTTGGACCAAGTCCACAGCCCCCACTACCCTGCCAGGCCTGGAGCCCCCAACTCCTCCACACACCTCCCTCCCTCCCTCTTACTCTTCCTTGCGACCCTCCCGCACTCGCTGTCTGTGCCATGTCCTTGGCATTTAGATTTGTTGCTAAATTATGAGACTAACGAGATAACTTATGGGAAGCAGCTAGCTCAGGGCTTGGCACATGGCAGGTGCTCAGTAATTATGTCCTGGATGATGTGTTTGTTTATTCATTTATCTAATGGGCTTAAGTTGGGTGTCTGAGCTGTATACAAATGTGCCTCTTTGATGGTGCCTCTTCCTCCTTGCTGCTGTTTCTCCAGCCCCAGAAAGGTGCTTTGTGAGCTTGATTGATCTGCGTGTTGGTTAATGAGTCATTACAGAATCCTGTCTTTAAACAATGGCCAAAGCAGAGGAGGAAACAAGCAAAAGAAAGAAAGCTTCAGCACGTAGTGCACTGGGGCCCTGCCCAGAGCTGCAGCACTGTCCTCTCGGTGCAGCTAACCCCCACCTTGGGTCGGTGCCCTGAAGCTCAGATCATGTCCATGGTGGCTCTAACTGGTGATGGGGGTCACTGTAGGGCTCTGGGTTCTGCTCTTCATGGTAACATTTTCCCATAATCCTCTTGCACTTCCATTTGGAAATGGCTTGGTGATCGGTGTCTTCTCTGCTCCAGGGCTGGCCGAAAGGGGTTGATGTAGTGACGATGCACAGTGAGGATCTTTAGTCCTTGCAGAGACTGCGTTCCTTCTGCAGAAGTCCCCAGCTGCCTTGTAAAATTTTATGTGCAGCAAGTGTTAGCACCTGCTAGCATCCAGAAAGAGCTCAAGGGAGCATTTGAGTGGATAAGTCATGGTCCCTGCTGGGATGCTTAGGTATAGGGCAGAGTGAAAAAGTGTCTGGAGAGTCCCATCCTCTCACTTAGCTGTGTGGGCCCAGCAAGTCACCTCACCTCTCTTACCTGGGCTTTCTAGTTTGTAGATTGCAGATAACCAGAGGAGCTCTTGTGAGTTTTACATGAATTGCTTCATATAAAGTGCTCAGGACAAACTCAACCATACTGTAGGTGTCAGTTCTTATAGTTATGGAACCTCCCAAGATGGCCAAAGACTATAATTAAGTCTCTCAGAGAATCTCCTCATGCAGAAACCAGAAAACTATGACCTATGGGCTACAGCTAGCTTAGCACTTGTTCTGCCAATAAAGTTTTATTCGACAGGGCCACAACTCAAGCACAAATTGCATGTGGCTGTGTTTGTGCCTTGGTAACAGAGCAGGACAGATGTAACAGAGGTGTGGTTCTCAGAGAAGAATATACTTCCTAGGACAACTGGTGTTGTTCATACAATAAGAGCTCCCAGAGCCAGCGATCTGTCCATGCTGGAAAGTTAGGAAAGGCTTGGAAAATGCCCTAAGCCCCTGGCATGTGCCTGGTGTGGTGCCAGTCCCTGGTGGTAGAGATGGTCACACTTGGCTCTCCCTCAGGGAGTTGGTGGGGTAGTGAAGGAGCGGTTTGCCCACTCAGTCACAGGCCAGCAGGTGAGTGCTAACAGAGAAGTGAGGAAAGTGCTTAGACAAGAGGGTGTTGGGGCCTCAGCGACAGGTACCAGAGTGTGGGCGGGGCCTGTTAAAATCTCTGATGGTGACTAGACCACCATAATGTGATACCTAGAAGCTCAGATGGCCGTACTAGCTGCACAGCAGGGAGTGAAGAGGTCCATAGAAAGCAGATATGATGACCTCCCCTGTCTCGGGGTGGGAATGGGACTTCCAGGAGTGCTGTACAGAGCAGACTATGGGATGAGAGATGAGGAGATTCCAGCTTGAGTGATCCTTTGGTGATGCCATTAGCCAACAGGAGACGTTCTGGATGGAAAACCCACAAGGGCCAAGGAATCTGTGCCCACTGTGGACTGTTAGATTTCATCCCACCCATACTCACCCTGCCCAACCGCTGCTGCTGTCCGCTTACATCCGCCCTCACCAGGCTGTCACTGTAGCCCTGTCTCCTGTTTTTCAATCACCACATAGAGCTGTGGACTTTTAGTTTGAGGAAGGCCTTGCTAAGTCACTAAATAATTGCCTCTCATGCTGAGCCTTGGCTGACAGTTCTCCCCTGTTAGGACAAAGCCCCAAATCCTTTGCACACCAGACAGCCTTTCCTAACCTGGCTTCTCTTACTTCTCTCAAGTCTCTCTGCTTCCCTCTCACTTAAACAATGCTGGATTAAGTAAAAGCCTCTGAACAAGTCTCACTGCTCCACCTCAGCAGGATTGCCCTCCCCCTGTATCCATTGGTTGAATTCCCTCCAGTTCATCTTACACACAGCCTAGGCTTCCTTTCTTTCAGGAATCTCCTTTGCCTTCTCCCAGTGCAGTGCCAGTGCAATCGCCGTCTCCCTTGAGTCAGTCTGTGAAGCTCCTAGTGTGCTCAGGGATGTTCTGACCTAAAGATGCCACTCTGTGATTCCCATACCCATGCAGAGGGCACCTGGCTTGTGAATGTGGGTGGCATTTGCTCCTGAGGTGGACACTCAAGGCACTTGGGGTGAGGCTCTGCTGACATCCTAGCAGTGGGTGGATGCTGTTTGGTTTAGACAGACGACAGCTGCAGAAAAACTCTGCAGAGGAAAGAGAAAATCCCACAGGAATTCTGTAGTCCTTAGGTTGTAGAATAGAAAGTAAAAGATCCACATTAGCCTCCTCAGTGGGGAGGGAAGCGTCTTCGGCTCTGTCCTCCACCCAGTACAATGCTAGTGCCAACCTCTCCTCCACCCTCCATGGCTCATCACCTGCCTGGCTACAACACCTGGCACCTCCTCCCAGCCCCACCTCATTCTTGCCTATTGGTTGCACATGAGCAGCCACAATGGTGGTGTCCTCTCCCGTGGTTTTTGTCCCTTTCCCCCAGCTCCTTGTGAGGGAGGAGCAAGAAACCTTCTGGGTACAGATCTAGGCAGGCTCCCTAAGTCCAGAAACGCCTGGAGTGCCCAGCCACATAGTCCCCAAGAGCAAGGCAGCCAGCAGCTGTGGGTCTTTGTAGACCTGCTGTGAGCAGACCCTGCACAGCTTGCCCTGAGTGCGTCATCCCAGCCACAGCTCAAGTCCCTTCTCCTCAGAGCAGCCCATCCTCGAAGCCACCTGCTTTGGTCTGACAGAGGTTTTCTTAGCCTTTAGAACTCCTTTGCATGCCACCATCAGAGCGGCCTCCCTTCTTCCCCCACTGTAGGCCTCGCTCCTTTCCTCAGTATTCACCTTTGCACCTGTCTCTTGATATGATTATCAGTTTATGTCTCTGACCTCTCTTCTCAGCCAGGGCAGAGACAGAGTCATGCTCACCATGGAAACCTCCTCCCCAAGCCTGGCATATGGCAGGTGCTCAGGATGTATTTGTGAAAGGCAGAACTAAAACAAATGAGGAAAGAAGAATCCAGTTGAAATGTCTTTCAGAGAGCATTCATTCATTCAAAAAGGAAGCAACAAACAAAAAAGATGGAGAAAAACAGGCCATGGAGAGGCTGGGAGAAACTTCTACAGGTCCCTAGGGCAGGAAAGCTGAGATTCCACATGTGGCCTGAAATATTGCCACCAGTCCCACGGGGATTTCTGAGCATGAAAGCATGAAGAAAGAGTCCAATCATCTCACAGTTGGCCAGATGTGCCTGGTGTTGCTCTGACAGTCCAGATGTGCCATGAATATCTTCAGGGACATAAGAGGCCCTAGAGACTGGGTGGACTGGAGAAAAACAGCTCCTGAGAGTGGCACGGAAATTGTCAGTTTGTGTAGGATGGTGTCACCAGCAACTCGCAGCATCAGGACACAATGAGGAAATTTCCACTTAGTCCCCAGGCTTTAGAGTCATCCTCACAGCCCTGGCAGTGACTAACCCTGTGCTCCCTCCCTAGGTGATCAAGCTGGCCTTTGAGGAATTTGACTTGGAGAGGGGCTATGACACCCTGACGGTCGGGGACGGTGGGCAGGATGGGGACCAGAAGACAGTTCTCTACATGTAAGTGAAGCTCTGAGTTTTGCCCAGAGGACCTTGACTGGGGGTGGTGGGGTGGGATGAGGTTTCCAAATCAGGCCG
>PVKN010029764.1:0-12908 GCA_004027915.1 Capromys pilorides
GATCTAAGAGAAGGTAGCTGTATACATAGTCAAATGTTCCATAATTGCAGTGGGTTACTTGTGAAACCAGCAATGATGGAAGCTGTTGATTAGAGCCTCTTACAGTTCAGCATACTAAACTACCTTTACGTTTTATGCGTCATGTTTAAACTTTTCTGCTGGGTGGTTAAGGGCAAGTTAAAGCAAGACCTGTGTAACAAAACATATAGTTTTTGTATCTCCCAAGGTTAGTCATATCCCCTCAGGATTTACTTTGGAATCATGTACAGTGCTTTGTAGAACTGTTGTCAGTGTCAGTCGTCTGGATGAGTCACAGCTGTTGCTTGACCAGTTTGCTCTCTGTGAAAACCTGAGAGAATGTTTTCTCTCTAGGTGACTCTCCTTAGGCACACTATATACCCTCAGTCCCTTTCCTCTCTGGTCCCTTAATATCTTTGAACAGAAAATTTGGGAAACCACTGGGTTATAGGATGTTACAGCACAGGTTCTGTTTGGTCCTGAGTCCTCACTGACCTTAGAGAATAGGAAAAATGCCGAAGGATGGACAGGCTAAAATTTGGTACATGCTTATATTTCTAAATATCTGTGTACAAATGTGTAACTGCTTTTATCACGTTGTATAGGGATTTATCAGAATATCAGTGATTGATGGAAAATGCCAATTCCAAGTTAAGTCTAAGATATTTGATATTCAGAAAGACAATGATATTAAGCTCAAGCACCTATGTTTTAGAGTAATAGTATCACTAAGCTTTTCTTCTGGAGGGCTAAGAATGTAAGTTTACAGACCAAAAATTAGAGAAAAAGAAGAGCAAGAAAGATAGCCAATATTTTTCTTTTCTTTTATCCTCTTTGAGGCAGGGTCTCACTGTACAGTCCAGGCTGATTTTCAACTCACTACATTGTCTAGGCTGGCCTCAAACTCGTAGCAATCCTCCAGCCTCAGCCTTCGAAGTGCTAGGACTACAGACATGCACAACCTCACCAGCCTTGTTCGTTCTCTTTCTGAGCTTTGATCAACTTTTTAACAGTTAGTGCTATCTTATACAGTGAATGACAAGAAGGAGGGCAAAACTATTCTTTTAGAACAGCTTTGACTCAAATGTGATAGAAGGCAGTTTGGAACTGCTCATATGCTGCACAGTGATCATCAGGCAGGCAAGAACATGAACCTTTTGGTAAGGAGGAAGCATTCATTAATAGTGAGAGTGACTCTCAAAAGTGGTCATGGCCTTTCCATTCTTTAGAATATTACAGAGACCAAACATCTGGGATATATCAGGTCAGATTCATCCTCTATTACCTTTTTAGGACTAACAGAAAAGGTTCTACCCAAGATTGCATATGCCTTGTAGTTTCCTACCTCTCTGACAGTCTGAACCTTCCCAGTTCTTATTTATTTAACCATTGGCTCCCATTAACTCAGTTATGTAGACTATTGTATCATACAGAGGAGTAGCCTAGCTGTTACTATCTGTGAATATGGGCACATTTGCCTGGCAAAGTTCAGTACACTGAATCCCCTTCCAACTTATCCTCTGTCAAGTTCTGTACCTTTGCACAGTTCTGTATCTGGGTGTCCTTTGGTCTGAAAACTGCAGTCGTATCATTACCTTCATATTTCTTTAAACCCAGGTCCTTTTCACAGTCTTGAACTTATTTTTGTTTTCAGAAGTCTTGAAACATTTTGGGAGTGAGAGGTGAAGAATAAGAAACTAGAATCCAGTTAACGGGTTGGGATACATAGCTGGAACCTGAATTATGTGTGGGATGACCACAAGTTTGGGCTCCAACTTTAAAATAAACAAAATAATAGAATTATGTTTGGCTTCAGAAAGTCAGGACAGATTTTTCTCAGTTACTTGAGACTTAGGGTCGATTCAGGAATCCTTTATTAAACTAAAAGTTCAGGCCTCTGCCTTCTGAAGGATTAAAACTTGGTAGTTTTTGGGAAGGGAGAAAGTGGAGACTAGTTACATGGGAAGGGAAGTTGAAACCTTTGGGTGTTTAATTTGAATTCTATTGTCCTCATGCAATAATAGAGCCTTATTTGATATTTTAGCAGGTGTTGACTTATGCCTCACAGGCACATTGTTTGTGTAATCCTGAGGGTATAGTCATTTTGCTATCTCTAAAACAGTTTTTCAAAGTTTCAGCATATTTTAAAATATCATTTGGAAAAAAAGAGTATCATTTGGTTATGTTTCCTTTAAAAAACCTCTGTGTTGCCCAAAGCACTGATTAAAGATAATTTTATTAAAGGGTGAAGCCATCAAGAAGGCATGTCTGGGCCAGCCAAATAGCTCAGCAGATTAAAGTGCTTGCAAGCAGGACCAGGGGCCTGGGGTTCGATCCCTGGGGTGGGGATTGTATTAAGGTCAAGTGCAGCATTAAATATGCAGAGTCCCAGACTATACCCTGACCTGTCTGTCTCTGCCATTGGTGTGGTATAGTATAGTATAGTGTAGTGTAGTGTAGTATAGTATTTCTTTTGTGTTTCAAGACAGGATCTTGCTGTGTAGTTCAGGCTGGCCTTGAATTTGCAGTAATCATCCTGCCTCAGCCTCCCAAGTGCTGATATTACAGGTCTACACCACCATGCCTGGCAGCCATTGATGTATTTTAGAGAAGTTCCCCATGTAATTCTAATGGACTACTCTCACTAATAGCCACTGGTCCCTAGAAATGTGAATCCTTTTGTGCTCCCTTACTGTGCAGACTGTTGAAAGACCCTGTTTTCAATTGCCAGCCCTATTTAGGAAGCTGTTTCTGACAATGCTTGTACCTGGGGTGCTACTTTTAAGACCCCATAACCTGGCCCATTCTGACTTTTCATTTCTCAATTTTAAAACAACACAGCCATTATTGCCTATTTAAGATGTCTCTTTTATGTATTCCCTGCTCTGCAAAGGTCAAAATGTTTTGACCTCTGTTGAGTTTTGCCTCATGCTTCTGCATCCACTAGGCATGGTTCCTTTCTTGGTTTTCTAAGTGATATACAACCTTCTTGAGATGGTTAAATCCCTACTCCATCATCCTTCATCATTTTTAGAACTAAGGAAATTTAGATATTCTAGTGTGAATTAAAAACGAGGAGTTGAGACCTGTAGGTAGTGTGCTTTGCCCAAACCCATACCACTAAAAATAGAGTTGTGAGTATAACCTGTGCCTTTAAAATTTTCTTCACATACCCTTTCTAGGGCACTATTGTGACTCCTGTCTATACTGTCCTTTATTTTCTGAAAATAACCTTCTTCATATTTTACTAATGATAAATAAATAAACAAATAAACAAATAAATAAATAAATAAATCATAATGATTTTCTTATGCGTGGATCTTGGTTCCAGTGTATACCTATAACTGCGTGACACTCTTGCAGTGCATTGGTGAAATAGAGAGAATTTTAGATAATTTTATCACTTTAGATTTTCATGTTCTGTGTGCTCATTTTCTTTTGTTAAATGTTCAGTTCCATGAGAAGGTCTGTAGAAGTGTAATATGTGCATCTCCTTCAGTTGTTTCCAAAAAGTAGTTCCCAGCCAGGAGCCTTAGGACCACCCGTCCACCTGTTATAAATGCAAATTACCCCCACTCCCATCTTCAGAACTTGAGGTAGAGTCCAGTAATTTGTGATTTTATAAGCCGTGGTGATTTTGCCATGAATTAAAATCTGAGAACTAAGGAAGGTTCTAGAGTGCTTAGGTCTAGATTGCTGGATAAAACCTTATTATTGGGCTATCATCCCCTATTCCGTAATCCTTGAGTAATTCTTAGAGAAATGGCATGTGATGACAGAAATTTTAGTCTTGGACTTCTTTATTCTGTATTGGTAGCTTAGCAGTATAGAGATTGGTGGACTTTTTTCCACCAGATGGATCTTACTAATTTGTTGTAATGAGGATAAAACCCATTGCAGACAATTGCACTAATGGATTAGAATGTAAACAGAAAGCTAACTGGTGAAGAACACTACATCACATGTCATTTTAAAAGGAGAAATACACACTTAGTAGGATATTATATACTATTAAAAATAATATAAAAGCCAAGTTTTATTTTTCTTTTTTAAAGATTATTTGTTTTCTGGTTAAATCAGTGCTTCAAAAACAGTTGCAACAATCAGCACATGAATCAATGAATTGAGAACTGACTGAGTTTTACTATATATACAAATGATTGATGAAAAAGTCCTTTAGCACCTGATGACCAGGGCTGAGATTTTGCGGGGCCAGGTCTACTCTGTCATTTGCAAGCATTATAAATATGTCTCAACCTACTCCATGTGTTCCAGATACCAAAGGTGAGCTGCCGATACAACTTACAGCTTTCTGGCTGCAGGTGATAACATAATTGCTTTATACTTTCCAAAAAATCAGCAGCTCCTAGAAAGATGAAGTTTAATTTTATTCAAGGGTAATCCATACTGAGTATAAACCTATGCTTGACTCTGTAATTACTAGGACAGCTGAAAGATTTAGGATCACCAGGCTTCTGGATAGAAGAGAGCACTGTGAGCTCCAACTCTCACTAGTTAACTTTGTGAAGCCAACAACCTATTCTTGCTGAGGGAATTCTCCTTTCATGTGATTCTGGTGAATCTCTTTGTAATTTGGCAATTTTGTATTTGGCTGAGATTTAAATAAAAATGAAATTTCCATGGTAAGTTTTGTCCTTGGTTAGATATAAAAGATTACTTTCCTTTCTTTGTACCTCGCCTAGTTTCTTTTCTTTCTTTTCACCAGTTTAAACTATTTGGTTGTCATTATTAATTGTCACTATTAAGTTTTCCCCATCTTATAACCAGTTTCATGTATTAACTGCCTACTATGTATGAAGTATTTTTTTAGATTCTTATATGTGTAGATTTGCAATCCACACAACCTATGTACCATGCCAAGAATATGTAGTTATGCCCCGTGCTGCTGCTCTAGCACCTGAAGAGGCAGTCATTCCTCCTGTCCCAGAGCTAACACAGAATCCCCGAGAAGGGAAGTGCCTCTTTCAAACCCCATGGAAGGAGAAGAGGTTGGGCCTGGGTTTCTCTAAAGCTGCCTCATCTTGCCAAGCTACTTCCCAATGGTTGGGTTCCGAGGCACCTTGGAGCTCAGTGTTAGAAGTTATAGGGCCTGATTATTTTGGTTTCCTGATTAAATCTCTCCTTCATGCCAATTTTTCAGTCAGAGAGTTTAACTTCTAAGGGAGAAAAATGACCAAATTTTGGTTTTGAGTTTTAAAATTTCACTTTGGGTAAGCAGTTTCCATTTTACCCAAAGCCCAAAGATTTCCTGGGGAACAAGGACTTCTCAGAAGAGGTGAGCCTGGTGTTGGTTGCCTGTTATGTACATAATGGTTCGTTTAGTGCAGCTACTTCTTGATGAAGATACTACAACATCAGAGAAATTAGGTTAGAGAGGCAGAGCATTCAGCCAAGATCAATTACTAAGATCGTAACTGGGATATTTCTGATTCCAGTCATTAGACAAATTTGTATTATGTACTATATATATGTTCATATGCTTACTTAACTTTCTTACTTAACTCACTGAAGATGTGTTACTTTTCCCAGCACTTGGGAGGCTGAGGTAGGAGGATCGGTACAGGTTCGAGACCAGCCTGGGCTACAAAAATGAGCTCAAGGCCAGCCCGAGCTGCATAGTGAGACCCTGTCTCAAAAAGACCAAAAAAAAAAAAAAAAAAAAAAGAGGTGTGTTATTTTTAATTTCCATTTTAGAAATGAAGAAACAACCAAAAAATGTTACTTGGGTCATAGAATCCAGTTATCAGTGCATGGTACTCTTACTGTCTCAGTAATTTTGTTTTTATAGCACTCTCATGTCAGAAAGCACCTAGTAGTTATATTTATTTATTAAGTAGCCTTTGCATCTAGGTTGATGTCAATAAAATAACTTAAAATACAGTAGCAATATATTTATTCTAACAGTTGTGTAGTTGTTTGAAGAAAAGAACACATGTAAATGGAAAGAAGACATTTTATTTTTTTCTTAAGTGTGTGTGCCTTTTGGGTACAGTACAGCTTCCCAAACCTGGGCATCAGACAGAACACCACTGTCCTCACCTGTCATCTACATAAACATTCACACAATTTCAGGAGAATCATAGCCACTCCCTAATGTGGCTCCACCAAAACATGGTGTCATTAGAAGAAATGAACCATTAGCTGGCAGTTAGTACAGTGCTTGGTAGGTATCAAGTATCATGTTTTCCTTAAAAATTTAAAAAATATCCTATAGTAAATTTATCATTGGGCATCTCAGCACAGACTCTGGGAACTGTAGACTTTCTGGTACATGTTCATGAGTCAAACTTCTGTGTGTCCCAGATCCATGTCCTTTTCAATGTGTATTCTTTTAAACTGGACTCTACTACTAAATACATTACTTTGAATTTAGTATAATACTTGCAAATGTTATAGACAAGGTTCAGTTCTAAGTTACCTCTGTTGTCATGCTTAATTCTGTGTCTTAGACAAAACAAATATCCAATATTTATTGAAAGGAAAAGAAAATCTACCCCTGATTGAAGATAGTTCAGAAAATCAGATAAAGGATAAGAAAGGAACCACAGAAAAGCTATTGTTCTAGAGTTCTAATTTCTTCAAGCTTCATTCAGTTAAATATGCCCAAGGAGAAATTTGGCTCTTGCATCTAAGTTGGTGTCAATAAAATAACTTAAAATATAGTAGCAATACTGGGGATTTTAGCAATTTTTTTCTTTTTTAATGTATTTGGTACAGGGTCTCACTACACAGCTCTGACTGGTAGTGATCCTCCTGTCTCAGCATCCCCAGTGCTGGGATTGTAGGCATGCACCATCACGCCAGTCCTGGTGGCTCAGTGCACCCACAGGCCTGGTCTGTGTGGCCTATGGTGCTGGGGCTTGAACCCCTTAGTCCAATAGTCCGCAGAGCTGTCTCGCCAGCCCTTTAAGTAATTTGAATAAGCAATTTTATCAGCTAATCCTATCCTTGATTCTGATAGAGGTTAGCCTTTGTCATTTCATCTTTGTGTTTTGATTCTTCTAAAACTGTTTTCCTTAAAATGAAATGTACCACGGATTGCATTTAAGTCCCAGCTATTGTACATATTTCTTGGAAATAGGCTTCAAGTTTGTCCAGAGAGTATACTGTGCAGTCAGCACATGTAAGACCTTGTACTTACAAACCTTTTAAGCTAAGATAGGTCAGGCCTGGTCAGCCTCCTGAAGCCCTGTGGGGTGCACTTAAGATTGCCGAGGAAGCCATGCACAGAAAACTGCGCTGGCATTGAACGTTGCTTATTAGGCTCTGCTCTTCCTTCTTAAGTACAAAATCAATGTCCAAACAGAGCTGTGAATGGCACAAAGGTGAAGAACGTGTTAGCTCCAAGATAAACACTTCTGTCCTTTGCAAGTAAGGAAATTATTTGTCATTCCAAAGACCTAGGTAGATAGTGAAGGCTGCTGCAGCTTAGCAGTTGTTGTCTATGTGCCTGCCTTTTAAGAATCAGTACTTTAAATCCAAATACATGTATAGATTTGCAAAAGGCATTGTTATTGGTGTGATATTTAAGTCTCACCTCTGCTGAGGCAACAGTGTGGACAGCCATGAAAGATAATCTGTGCAGTAGATGTGTCCCCTCTGAATCTCCAAGTAGAGCACGCAGCAGGGTGAAAATTGTGGGTAGTAATTTGGGTGTTAAAATATTAACACATTTTTACATATTTAATGTGGTTTCCTTTTTAAATAGTAGGCAGATTATGGCATCCAAGCAGATAGATTTATGACTTCAAATTAAATTTTAAACATTAAAAAAATCCGTAACGAACTACTTTCTATAAATACGTTGAGCCTATCTAAACATTTGTATTCTCTTCTACTTCTTTGATTGTATATCAGCTAATGTACAGACATATTTTGTGATTCTAACTTGTGAAGGAAGCTTCACAAGTTTTCATCTTAAGAACTCAAAACTTTTTGTTGTTTATCTTAGGCACATACGATCTCTGAACTCTGAGGAGTCAGGGAATGCTTCCTGGAGGAGGTGTTTCTCATACCTGGGTATTAGGAACAGGAGAGCCACTGTGTCCATCTGTCTTTATATGTTGTAATTTGGGCTAGTCTCTTGAAAGCAGAGGCAGACTGTTTTTTACCTTTTACTTCCCTTTTCCTTGACTTCCACCTCTCTCTGACTTGTGAAAAATTTGTCCTAGCCCAAGAAGCAAGACCCTTTAATGGTTTTCTCATTTCTTCTATTTCCCCACAGGCAAAGATGCCTTTTGATGCCAACAAACTGTATTGCAGTGAAGTGCTGGCCATCCTGCTCCAGGACAACGATGGTGAGGCTCCCTTTCAGTATTGATATTCTGTTAGGATAGGAGCCAGGCTTGTTTCAGATCATGACAGCAAGCTCTCTTGCCTTTGGCATCCCCTTGCTTCCCCTCTCGCTCTCTGTGCAGCTTTTGTACTCTGTCAAGCTGTATTGATTTTGTTTGCTGATGTATCAGTGTTAGACGGCTGTAAAATCTGACAGTTGGCTTCATTTTTTTTTTCTCCTATTTTTTTCCCCTTTTAGAAAACAGGGAATTGCTTGGGGAGCTGGATGGAATCGATGTGCTTCTTCAGCAGTTATCCGTGAGTAATTCTTATGCTTCTTGTCTGCCATGAAGATACGTGGCCTGCTTTAAGTGGGAGGTGGAACTGGAAATCGTGAGAAGGGACAAGCCATGGGATGCAGACCACATGGAGCATGTGGGCAGCTTGAGGGTTACACCAGAGGCACGTGACTTGCCTCCTTTCCTTAATCATTGGCTCTTTCTGACCATATCACACTGTGAACTTGGTCTAGCCTTTCCTCATCTTCTGATATGAGATTGCCAGTCTAATATATCCTACCTGCTCACATATGTTTTCTTGGGCCAAGAATACAAATTACTTTCATTTGACTCTCTTCCAATTGTTCACCTCCTTTCCTTTTGGTCAGCCGCTAGAGTGGAGCCTGTTCATTTAAGATCTAGAGTCACTAAAAAAGAAGTAAGTTCTGGTGCAGTGGGATAAAGGTCACAGAGTACAATAGTGAAGGACGTGGCGTTGGAGGCTAGAATGAGAAATTTAAAACTGCCATTTGTTCACTGAAAGAGATGTAAATTCAACTGAAGTGTTATTCTGCTGGCATTCTGAAAATACTGTTAAGATTTCTTCTAACAAATCGCATCTGTGTTATTCTAAAAACAGGACTGAAAATAAATCATTTGGATAAAATCTGAAAAGAGTGTTGGGAGTGCCTGAGCTGTCAGTTTGCATACAGCTTCCATCTTGGTGCCAGCAGCCTGAGTGGCTTGGCCTCCACCCCAAAAATAGAGCTTTGCAATGTGGATCTGTTTCCAGTTCTGGAAATGTGCTTAGTCCCTTTCCTGTGAGATTATTGATCATCTCGTAGTAGACTGTATGGGTATGCATATGCTGTTAAAAGACTTCCTTCCTAGCATGCCATACATCTCTGGCAAAGACAGAACTTCTACTTTAAGCCCTTCTCATGACTTTGAGCCCCATCTACCGTGGGAGGCAATTAAAAAGTCTTAGTTTTAGGAAACTTTTCCTAAAAATTTACTAAGATTTACTTCTCTAGATTGTGGTTATTTGTAGGAGCAAAAATTTATCTGGTTAGATTTGTAAGTGGTAGGCTTGGGGGTAGTGAACAGAGTTGTTTCTTGACTGAATCGTGGTTTTAGGTTACTTTATTCAGTTAACCATGTGTATCTTTTATGGAGTTGTCTGTGTTTGTTATATTTCACATAAGAGGTTTTTGTTTTTTAAATCTACCTCCTTAGTAGTCAGCTAAGTGTCTTTGTATGAAATGGTATCCATTGATTTAATAGCTGTGAATCTAAAAACTATTTCTCCAAAATGGAAACTAATGAGGAGTTTGTCTAGTAAACTTTTTTTTTTTCAATCGTAAGGTTATTATCACAAGCAGGTTTTGGAAATTGTTTAATAGTGCTTGATAAAAAGACATTCTTTTATGCCTCTGTGCTTTCTGCTTCTGCTTGACAGGTGTTTAAAAGGCACAACCCTAGCACAGCTGAGGAACAGGAGATGATGGAGAATCTGTTTGATTCACTCTGTTCGTGCCTGATGCTAAGTTCCAATCGTGAGCGCTTCCTAAAGGGTGAGGGCCTTCAACTGATGAATCTCATGCTCAGGTAGGTTTTTTTTTTTTTTTTTTTTTTTTTTTTTGGCCTTTTTGAGACAGGGTCTCACTGTGCAGTTCAAGCTGGCCTTGAGCTCACTTCTGTAGCCTAGGCTGGTCTTGAACTCTCACCAATCCTCCTGCCTCAGCCTCCCAAGTGCTGGGATTATATCTTCTACCTTTTTTGCCTTAACACTTTCCTATTGTATTTAACAACCTACCGCTTTGATCATTTTTTCCCTTGAGTTTCCCATACACAGGTGAGGTTGTGTGTTGTGGTATTTATTTGATCTTTTCTAAAGTTAAAGTGGATGAATAAAAGTGTATTGCATTTTGTTCTACTTGTGCCCCATTCTCTCAATTTGTAATAAGATTTACACTGAAGAGTAATATCTTTGTGCTTCTTTGCTTAGTGTTTTAAGGAAAACAGTAAGTTTTCCCCCTAAGGCTCAGGAAAATCTAGACACTAACTTCTAAATTTAATCATTTGTGTTTTTGTTATTGACAGTGAGATAATCATATTTTCCACTTACATATTTAGTAATATTTAGCACACACATGTTTAGTGTGTGCTTTGTGCCTTAACATAGGAACTATGATAATGTGCAGGATACTTCTAAAACTTTTATGTACTTTTCTTATATATCTTAATATTATATTCTTAATTCCTTAAAGTAAGTGTTTATGTTAGTATTTCAGTTATTTCACAGAATCTCAAAGTTGGAAACAAAAGAAGAAAATAACTAGTGATGATCTTTTTGAGAAATTAGAAGAATACGATTGTAACCTGGAGGTAGTACAGGCTCATGGGACAGTTTTTGAATTTGAAAGACACTAGAGCATATTTGCATGGCTAGAAAACTGTAATCATTATGAAATTACTCCTGATGAAATCTCCAGAGTCTACCATGTTAAAACTTCTATTTATGATGGAAACTTTGTTGAATTAAAATATTTATTTAACTATAGATATACAGACTCTTAAGACTTCGATAAGGAACTGTGTTAAGTCTCAAGCTTACACAGAAATACATAAGACAGAAGTTCTGCTTCTAAAAGCTAAAAAAAAAAAAAAAAAAAAAATCAGCAGGGGCTGGCAAGATAGCTCAGTGGCCTAAAGTGCTAGCTTAGGCAAGCTTAGGCAGGTGTAGGGAGCCATGGTTCAATCCTAGGCAATACATGCGTGCCAGCCCAGTCCTGAGGGGGGGCTGAGCCGCCCCCCACCCCGGGGGGGAAAAAAAAAAAAACTAAAGTCACTCAAACACAACCGTGTCTTACTCTTTTTTCTATCATTATTTTCTTGTTTTTAACAACTTTTTGGATCTGCCACACATCTAATTTTCTTTTTCTTTTTAACACTTGACATGCTGTTTTCTCTACTGCCACATAATCTTCATGGGAGTTTTCAGTAACTACATAGCAGACTCTAAGGGGCATAGCTTACTTCGTATTGTTCTGTTGTTGATACTGAGATTATTTCTAATGTTTTGCTATCATAACAAGTTCAACAATGAATATTTTTGTGTTTAAAGTGGATTATTAAAATACATATTTCTAGAATTTCTTCTGTTTAAGGTTTGTGGAAGGCTGGGCAGTCTCTTTTGTGCAGTGTTTAATAGACTTTGGTTTGATTGAAAATCTTGCTTCGAAAAATTGCCGTTAAAAACAAGTTCTTTTTTAAAGTGCAGAGCAAGCTATGGCAAATTATTCAGAAGCCTTTGCTGTTTGGCTGATTCCTGCCAGCTTTACTCTCTTGAGTCTTCTGTTTGTTTCTTTCCTTTACCTTTGTAATTGTCTGTCCTTTTGTTGAAATGACCCACTTTCTCTTAAACAAATAACATATAAAGAAAATGCATTTGGCTTTTTGGGTCTTCTAACCTTAAAACTGTACTCTGCAGGGACGTTTCCCTAAGTTTCATAAAGGTCTGAACTGCCAATGACTTTAAATGGTTGAGTGCAAATATGAAATGATACATTCTCTAGCATATGGTTTGGTAATGTGTAGCAGTGGGGAGCTGAATAAATAACCAGAAATATGGATTATTCAAATGGGAATGCTGAGATTCTGGGAGGCTAATTAAAGAAAAGCTATAAAAGACTTAGAAACTGTATACTTCTCTGGAATCTCCTCACTTTTCAGTTTTGAATGCTGAAGTTGCTGTTAGATGCCTTCTTTTGCATTAATTAGCTATATTAGCAGATTCAGCATTTCCTTTTGTTTCTTTCCAGTGCTCTTTGTTCTGCATTGTTTTTCTTCTTTAGACTCCCCAATGGAAAATTTAATTGGAAAGGACTCTTTTCCCCCTACTATTTATCCTTCCTGATCTAGTAAGAGCTGCCAAATTGTTCTGTTTAAAGAAAACCCATTCAAAATTTGGAAGCACTGAAGAAGGTTAGGTAAATTTCTATGGTTCCATTTTCCCTGAGTATAAATTTTTACTTTGTCATTCATCAGTTACGAAATTCCCACTTGGGAGTGGTAGCTGTATGGCATAGAATGGAAAAATGGGTTTTGGAGTTAAGGAAAATTGGGATCTTTTCTAACCAGCTTTGGATATCTGAGCACTTTAACCTTTTTGAGCTTCTGACTCAGTTTTTTTCATCTAAAAATGGGAGTAATAATGCTAAATTTGCAGGAATGTTGAGGAAATTAGACTGAATAAAGTAGAATAGTTTTGCCCCTGTTGAAACATTGGTGGAGTACTAAGTTTTATGTTAAATG
>PVKN010029765.1:0-12908 GCA_004027915.1 Capromys pilorides
ATACAGAATTTCACTAAACAGAATGATAGGAATTCAACAATAGTTGTCAGATCACATAGTTACCTTCAAATTAGTTGTTCAGATGACCAAATATAAACATGCAAAATTGGATCAAAAAATTAAAAAGGAAAAAAATAAATTAAAGCATTGAACATTCTTTTCAATGGATCAGGAGGACAATTATCAAAGCTATCTTGTGTATATGCCAGTTCTGAAACTGTCTAAGGCCAGCCTGATAGCTCAGTGGATTAAAGTGCCTGCTTAGACCATCACAGAGACTGAGGTTAGATCACAGGCCCCGCCCCCCAGGGTGTGTTCAGAGGGTGACTGAGATGGGGCATGGTAGCACATGCCTATAATCTCAGCGCTTGGGAGGCTGAAAACAGGAGGACCACTACAAGTTTTGTGTAGCGAGACCCTGTAGACCCTGTACTAAATACATTTAAAAAACAAAAAGGAAACCATCTCGTAATGACTTCCCAGCACATCCTCTTTTCTCTGTAGCATCTGAACTAAAGAATAACCTATCCTTCAATTAATTCCTCCATGGTAATCAGTGCTGTGTATCTATTTTTTTTTTTTTATTTTTTGGCTGTGCAATTTCTTTTTTTTAATTTATGTATCTGATACAGAGTCTTGATACACAGTTTGGACTCATATTAATCTTCCTGTTCAGTCTCCCCAGGGATTGGATTATAGGCATGGCCCACCAAGGCGTTTCTTGGCTGTGCGATTTCACTGTGTGTAGTCTTTCTATCTTTGATAGTTGTTTTCTGACCTTAGAGTTACTATTTTTCTCAGTTTTATAGACTGTTCATAATACTTATCCTTAAAACCTAATTTGACTGCTATAACATTCTAGGTTTATATTTTCTTCCTCTCATTTATTTATATATTGTTATCTATGGAGATATCTGTCTCTGTATACACATAATCCAAAGAAGCCCATATCTTCCTGAACATATCCAATATCCACAAACATATAAGAATGTGAGTTGTGCCTGGGATATTTACAAGAGGAGGTGTATAATTTTTGCTACCATTCTAGGGCCACCAAGAGATGATCAATGATCCAGGCAAGATGGGCAGAATAGGACTGACAGAAAGGAAGAGCTTTCTACATAAAGGTATACCACAAGAAGCATGATACCTAAATAAGGTCATGCCACTGAGCACATCAAACACAATGACATAATTCAGGGATCCATTAGGCAAACCTAGAACTGAAAGTCATAGCTTATCTCTTCTTTCTTCCAACTGATTTTGAACTATTTGAATAATTTCTTAAATCATAATTCACTTTATTATAATATTTTGGATAGCACTTAGGTCTCCACATTGGTATAAACATTAAATAAAAGCATATAAATGTTTAGATAATCTATATTTTTCTGAACCAAACCTATGACCAACCTCCGTAACACCACATGCACTAAAACACATGCATGAACCATGTGAAGCTACATAAACACATGCGTGAAGACTCTTAGTGTTGTTGTGGTTCTAAGACCACACATTCTGCACATCTAAACCCTTC
The DNA here is from genome assembly GCA_004027915.1 of Capromys pilorides. Classification (NCBI taxonomy): domain Eukaryota; kingdom Metazoa; phylum Chordata; class Mammalia; order Rodentia; family Capromyidae; genus Capromys; species Capromys pilorides. Next base: position 1,538 of record PVKN010029765.1, read on the forward strand.
CATTGTCTGGAACCATAATTTTGTGGGGTTTTTTTGTTTTTGTTTTTGTTTTTGTTTTGCTTTGTTTGTTTTGTTTTGTCTTACAAAAGAGAACTTCCGTTGTGGGTACTGAGAAAATCACAGGAAAGGAGCGACAGGGAGCTTCCAAGGGCCTGGCCAGGAAAACAAAGGTTATACACGGCCAGGATGAAGGTAGGGTTTAGCATCTAGTGTGCCTGATGTGGCACAGAGTGACTGTTCAGGAGATGGGAAGAAGAAACAAGGTATTGTTTTTTGTTGACTTTTTTTAGTATTTATTAATAGTATTTTCCTTCTAATCATATTGCCTTCTAATATGCTGAAATTTTGGGGTTTTCAAAAAATTTTTATTCATTTTAATATAAAAAAGATGAAATAGCAATGGAACAGTTCCAAAACAGGTTATTAGGACAGCTCTAATAATTAATACATTGCATATTGTTGTCTTCATAGTAGTTATTCAGAGGACAAGATGCAAACAGGACATCTTATCTAAACAATATTGCTATAAACTTTTATTCTCAGTGAACTAAGAGAAAGTAGCTATATATCTATCCTTTCTTGTGTGTATATATATATATATATATATATATATATATATTTTTTTTTTTACCTCCCCCCTCCCCTTTTCCAGAACAAAGTAGTCCTTTATTTACACTTTAGTGAAGTTAGTAATGCATGACACTGGGTTGCCTAGCAACTGATAGCTAACCTTAACCAGACTGGATATAGCTTGGGAAACAGAATATTGTGAGAAGGAAGCAGGAAGTTTTAATTTGGCCAGGGAGGAGGAAGGCAGAGCACAGCATATGGCCTCCAGTGGCCTGGGCCATATTGGCTTGCCACGATGCCTTCACAGAATTTTATTAAGACAGAGAAAATTCATCATTCCTGGTTTTTGGTTATGGGGGACAATGACTCTCTTAAACTGTTTCCTCCTGAGTAGGGGCATCATCATAGTAGGGACAAAGAGAGGATGGGCATTACCTGTGTGGAAGATGGAGCCTGGATTATAGAAATTTTTAAAAAGTTTAAAAATATAAACAGGTTATTATTGCGATTAAAGGACCCAAGAGAGAAACCAGGAAGGTGTAGCACCATGACCTGAAATAGAACCACTATTATGGTTGGCTGGTGACATGCTGTTTCATGACTAACTCCTAACATCAGTTTATCTAACCAATGTATTCTTTGCATGACGACTCATCTATACCCAAAAGCAACACAGAGAGAAAATGCTCTGAGTATAGCTCCACTTCTAAGAGCTCTGAGCTTCTCATCAAATAGCTTCAGCAATGGGCTAACTTCTCAGCTGGATACCATTGTGGAAGAAGAATGCCAGCAGGATCTGGGAAAATGCCTTAGATTTCATCTGCTGAGTGAAACTAGGTTGAAGACACTATGACAACGAGTGCCTCTCTTGGGGCTCAGAAAATATTGCTGTCTCTCTGTCCACAGGAACCACGAATGCTGTGCAGCGGGCAGTGATAACTGAGATCATGAATGCAAGCTGCAGTCGGCTGTTACCAATGGTAATTGCTACAGCTTTCATCTGCCGTCAAGCAGATCGGTTGGGATTGGTTAGGATTAGGACCCAAGGGCAGCTATCAGCTGTCTCATTTCCTGACTCAGACAACTGAGGGGAAAAAAAAGGTGCCTGTCTATGCTGATAGGTGTCTGATCAAAGCCACCGTGAGCTGTCAGAAGCCAGCCAGCCTCAGTAGCTTGACTACCTCCTTAATGCATCCCTGGCTTTGATCTGCTGCCAGCCTTACTAGGGCCTTATTTATGTTTAAAAAAATAATAATTGGTGTTGTAAGGGAACAGAAGAACATGCCATTTTCTATTTTGATGTTACTTTTGTGGTCTGATAAGGCCAGGAAATGATAGTTCCATCATGTGTGCATGTGTGTGTGTGTGTGTGTGTGTGTGTGTGTGTGTGTGTTTTGATCAAATAACCTTTAAACTTTCACTGCATAAATTTGGAAGTCAGCAGGAGTCAGGATGCTGGTAGAAGGAAATTATCCTCTTTGGGAGGTAACACACAAAGATTTAAGTAAAATTGCAATAGTGCTGGCATCTGCATTTTGTCTTTCAACAAAATCTGCAGGCTATACATGTACATGCAGAATGACCCCTGATTTTAAATATGTGAGATCTATCATCACACCTGACATATGATAGTCCACATTACCTCCAAGACCTGACATCATTTGTAAACGCACAACAGAGGGGTTGTAGAGCCAGGACTTATTCCTAGCTCAGCTCTGCCTCCCTACTTTCTCTCCATCATACATTGCTCCATGAAATCGGTATAAAGACTTGTTGGTTTTCCAGTAAAAGAATCTCACTTTTATTCATTTGTTTCGATATGCTGTCATAATATCAAAGTGATTGCTATTAACATGCCAGGTGGAAACTGTCTTTCTTTCAATCTATTTACTTCTCCCAGAAAGCCAGAGGAAATACATTATTGAAGAAGCCTGGGACAGGTTGACAGCCAGGCAGATGACAGTGTTTGGAGGAAAAGATTCTCTAAATCTTTGATGGCTCAAATGAAACAACAGAAGGACTCCACTTTTGGTTAAAAATTGCATAATAGAGGAAAATAAAATGGGACAAGGAGAAAGCACACATTTATTACCAAGATTTGGGTTTGGGACATGAACAAAGAAAAGCTGGGGTTCTCTCCTGAAATAATCTCTTCAGGCTTTCCTCCCTTCGTACCTGTTGGAGAGAGGAGTCACATTCACCAATATAGAGGATCGTGAACATAATTCCATTAATATTTGCCAAGAATACTCTGAAACCAAGGGTATATACTTCAAAATGGGAAAGCAAACATTAAGATCCATTCGTAAGAAAGTGTAAGTATATACAAGCTAATTAAAATAGCTGTACAGGGCCTGGGAGATAAATCAGTAGAATAAGCACTTGCCTGGCAAACATAAGGTCCTGAGTTCAATCCCCAGGACCACAAAAAAATAAAGTTAAATTAAATAAAATGAAATAAAATAAAATATCTATAGAGCTAATTTCTCTTATTTCATTAAAAAGAAAGTTTTGCACTAATATTGTACAGAGACAGGATATCATGCCTACATCTTTCACACTGAATAGCTATAAGCAATATATCAACTACTGTAACTGCCCTACTATTCTATTTTGAAACTCAGTTTCCTTGTTATATCTATCTTTTTCTACAAAGTTATAAACAAGAAAATGTCATGGCTTGAAGTCACAGCTGCAGCAGTCACTGTCTCACCTAAGTGGAGTAGTTTTAATTTGTGTTTATAGGTAAATATGTACATACACAACATATATACATACACAAATAAAGTCATTCTGGGAAATTTTCTAAGGTTTTACTCATTCTTCCTTGCAGCCTGTCCTAAGCACACTTCTTTTCTCACCAAGACCTGTACACTGTGTCTTACAGCCAGATAACAGCCCAAGCCTATACTAAGTCTTCAAACAAAACATTAATGTAATTTGAAATTTTCATTGAAAAGAAGAATGTTTTGAAGAAAGTTATCAGGCATATATGGTTTTCTGGAATTTCTTCTTCCAGGTCATACATCTCCTCTGTCCATGCAATGAGTTCTTGCCTCTGCATACTCAAATAGCCCTACCACACTTTTTCCTTTTATTGTTACACTGCCTAATGGATACATTCATTGTGAGAGTTGGTGCATACACATATCACAACTTAATACTTTCTATCTCAATTTTCTCTCCCTCCATACCACTACTCTCCATTCCCAGGGCTCCTTTCTTTCTGCAATCAGGGCTTGTAAATTTTTTTAAAAAACATAAATGTTGCTTGATTTTCCTATCATCCCTCCTCTTCTAGTCCATCGCAACTTCCTTACCTTCTACTTCCCAACCTTTCTCTCTGCCAGGCTCAGGCCAGGACAACTATTCCATAGGCTTCATAGAAATAGAAAACATATGCTTCTTGATGTGATTTCCTGGCAGTTCTTTCCAAAAATATAACAACAGGAGACCTTGTCTCAAAACAAAAAAGGAAGAAAACAAATAAAATTAAGAAAGGCAACTCTGGAAAATTTCAATCTTCATGTCTTCCCTTCTTCCCTCCTTCTCTCTAACCCTCCCTCCCTCATTTTTATTTTAGCAGAAGCCCAGTGGATTAAGAAACGAAAAACCAACAATATGCTGCATACAAGAAATACATTTAACTCAAATAGAAATTCACAGACTAATAGTCAAAGAATGGAAAATAATCTTCCATGCCACAGGAAATCAGAAAAGAAAACAGGAGCAGTTGTCCTGGTTGCTGTCAATATTAACTTCAACCCAAATATGCTTCAAAGATATAAAGAAGGTCACTACAACCTCGGGCCCACACTCGGCATCTTGAACCAGCAGTGGGACAGTGGTCCTGGCTACACTTCGGGCCCACACTCGCCCTCCTGATCCAGCAGCGGGGCAGCGGTCCGGGCTCCACCTTGGACCTGCACTTGCTATCTTGACCCAGCAGCAGGGCAACTGGCCAGACTTCACCTCGAATTCCACCCACCATCCTGACCAAGCCACTCGACGGCCTCAGCAAGTGTCCATCTTCTGACTCATCAACAGCCCACGCTCCAATTCTACCCACCTTCCCAGTCAGGTGTCAGGACAGCCAGGTAAGAACTCTCTCGACCGGCGTTTATCCCCCAACTGGACAAATGCCCAAACCCCGAATCTACCCACTGTCATCACATGGCCACCCACCATCCCCACGTGGCCAACCACTGTCCCCACTCTGCCAACCACCATCGCAACCCACAGGGCCTTGAGGCAGCCAACCACCTGAGCTCTGACTCCCAGCCAGGCATGTCTGGAGGGGAACTAGGTGGGTGGATCCAGACACAAATTTCCATAGGCACTAACTGCATAAATTCACCAAAGTGCAGAGAATAGTGCCATACAAAATGATAAAGACAAGGAGTAAGATGAAATATGAGATCACAAGCCCAACCAGAACTAATACAGAAGACACTACCAAGAAAGAAAATGGGAATCAGGCAGCTGAAACCTCTGAATCTGAGTTAGACAGACAAGAGCAGAAATGTATAGAAGAACTCAGATCAGAGATAAAACCTGAATTCAAAAAAGAAATGCATGAATTAATAGAAGCTGAAGTGGAAAAACAACTACAGAAGCATATAGAAGAAACCACAACAGAACTAACTCCTGCAGGAAAAAAAGACATCTGTAAATTAATAACATCTAAAGTAGGGGAACAACTGCAGAAAGGTAAAGAAGAGAACAGAGCAGAAATAATCTCTGAACTAGAGAGAGAAAAGATAACTATAACGAAACACTTAAGTAATATAAAAGAAGATATTGATAAAAAAAAAATTAGAGGAGAATAGAAAAATAATGGATTCCCTAATTGAGCAATATAGAAAAGAAATAGATCACATGAAACAGCTCCAAAGAGATTTAAAAAAAGGATATCTGAATCACAAGCTGGCAAAACAGAATGAACAAAAGTGAAGATAGAGTTTCAGATCTTGAAGACACAATTGCAGCTAGTGAAAAGGTAAGAAAGGATCTCTTAAGAACAACTAGGATGCAGGAAAAAATGATTCAACATCTGCAAAGATAAAACCAATGATAAAACAATGAACAACGTGAGATCAATAGGAATCAATGAGAAAGAAGGAGTCAATACAAATGATATAAAAAGAACATGGGCAGAAGTAATAGCAGAAAATATCCCAAATATGACAAAAAAAACTGAATATTCAGATAACTGAAGCATATAGAACCCCAAATAACATCCATCAAACTAAAAACACATGCAGACATATAATAGTCAAGATCCCACAAATTCAACAGAAGAATAATATACTAAAAGCTGCTAGAGAAAAGAAACAGATCACATTTGAAGGAAAACCTATCAGAATAATGGCAGATTTCTCTTCACAAACCATGAAATCAAGAAGGGCATGGAGCAGAGGGCTCCAAGTCCTCCATGAAAACAAATTTCAGCCCAGACTACTACACCTGGCAAAACTCTCTTACAAGTGTGAGGGAGAAGTGAAATACTTCCATGACAAGGAAAAAATAAAGAATTTCATGATGTCAAAGCCAACACTACACAGTATACTAAAAAACACCATAGAGAGGGACCAAAATGACCCGAACTCAACAAATGTGAACAGAAAGATCCCACCAAATAGGGCAACCAATTAAACATAGGAGAAAAAGTGATAAACAGTAGTAAATAAAACTCACGTCAATCATAAGTCAATACATTTCAATTACAACCATCAATGTTAATGGATTCAATTCTCCAATTAAAAGAACTAGCGTGGCAGAGTGGGTAAGGAAGCAAAACCCAAAAATATGCTGTATACAAGAAACACACTTAACTCATAAAGAAACTCATAGGCTAAAAGTGAAAGGATGGAAAACAATACTACATGCTCCAGCACATCAAAAAAAAAAGCAGGGCTAGCAATCCCGTTTGCAGACAGTCTAAACTTCAAACCAACATTGAGCAAACGAAACAAAGAAGGCCACTACATACTGGTCAAGGGAAAAATTAAGGATGAAGATGTAACACTCATAAATATGTATGCACCCAACACAGGAGCAGCAAGTTATATAAGACAAAGCTTAATGGACATGAAAAATCTAATATCCAATACCACAGTCTTAATAGAAGACCTCAACGCCCCTCTATCCAAAAAAGATAGGTCAAGCAGACAAAAAATTAGCAAAGAAGAAGCAGAACTGAAACAGAACTTGGAACAACTGGACTTAGTGGACATACACAGAGTGTTCCACCCAATCTCTTCAGAATACACATTTCTTTTCATCTGCACACAGGACATTTTGTAAAATAGACCACATATTAGTCCACAGGTCATGCTTAAGTATATGCAAGAAAACAGAATATATCCCATGTATCTTATCTGACCACAATGCAATGAAATTGGAAATAAATAGACAAAGAAACCTAAGAACTCCAGAAATACATGAAACTTAAACAACACTCTTCTCAGCAACCAATGGGTTGCAGATGAAATTAAACAAGAAATTATACAATATTTAAAATTTAATGAAAATTCAAACACAACTTACCAGCATTTATGGGATACAATGAAAGCGGTTTTTAGAGGGAAATTTATAGATCTGAACTCACACATTAAAAAACAGAATGGGAACAAACAAATTCTCTCATGCAGCACCTATACTGACTACAAATGGAAGAGGAAACAAAATCCAAAGCCCAAAGAAGGGAGGAAATTATAAATATTAGAGAAGAAATTAATTCAGTTGAGACTAGGAAAACAATACAGAGAATTAATGAATCAGAAAGATTGTTCTTTGAAAGATTAAATAAAATTGATAAACACATCAAACAGACGATGAGCCAACTTCATCAAACAGAGGAAAGAAAGAACTCAAACTCAAGCAATAAGGAATGAAAAGGGTGAAATTACTACAGACCTAGCAGAGATTTGGAGAATCATAAATAGCTACTTTGAGAATCTTTACTCTCACAAAATTGAAGACACAGATGAAATGGACAGATTCCTAGAAAAGTACAAATTACCAAAACTGAATCAAGAAGATATAAGAACTCTCAGCAACCCAATAACAGCAAAGGAAATACAAAATGTAATAAAAAGTCTACAAACAAAGAAAAGTCCAGGTCTGGATGGATTTACAGCTGAATTCTACAAGAAATTTACAGAGGATATAATCCAATGCTCCTCAAACTCTTCAATGAAATCGAAAAGGAAGCAATCCTTCCAAAATCATTCCTAAAGGCAAGTATTACACTCAGACCAAAACCAGGAAGAGTTGCAACTAAAAAAGAAAACTACAAGCCAATCTCTCTCATGAACAAAGATGCAAAACTCCTCAATAAAATCCTTGCCAATGGAATACAATAAATCATCAGGAAGATTATACACAAAGACCAAGTAGGATTCATCCCAGCGATGCAAGGATGGTTCAGTATACACAAATCTATAAATGCAATACACTATATCAATAGAGCCAAAACCAAAAATCACATGATCATCTCAATTGATGCTGAAAAAGCATTTGACAAAGTCCAACACTCATTCATGTTCAAAGTACTACAGGGTTTCTACCTCAACCTGATAAAAGCCATCTATGACAATCCAACAACTAACAGAATTCTAAATGGGGAAAAACTGAAGTCTTGTACTCTCAAATCTGGTACACGACAAGGATGTCCTCTGTCACCACGCCTGTTCAATATAGTTCTGTAATAATTAGCTACAGCCATTAGACAAGAAGAGAAATAAAAGGAATAAGAATAGATAAAGAAGAAGTAAAACTATCAGTATTTGCAAATGACGTGATAATCTAATTGGAAGACTCAAAGAACTCCACCAAGAAGCTAGAATTAATACACACATTCAGTAGCATAGTAGGTTACAAAGTCAACACACAAAAGTCAATAGCATTCCTCTACACAGATAACAAACACACTGAGAGAGAAATTAGAGAAACAGTACCTTTTATGATAGCACCAAAGAAAATGAAATACCTAGAAATTAACCTAACTAAGGAAGTAAAAAACCTCTTCAATGAAAGCTACAGTACTCTGAAAAAAGAGATCTTAGAGGATTTCAGAAAATGGAAATATATTCCCTACTCCTGGATAGGAAGAATCAACAATGTGAAGATGACCATACTCTCTAAGTTGTTAAACAGATTTAGTGCAATTCCTATCAAATATCAACATACCTCACAAACATGGAGAAATCATTCCTAAAATTTATTTGGAACAAAAAAGACCCAGAATTTCAAAGACAATCCTGGGCAACAAAGATAAGGTAGGAGGTATTACAATTTCTGACCTAACGTTATACTACAACTGTACAGTAATAAAATCAGCATGGTATTGGCAAAAAAAAAAAAATAGGCCTGAGGATCAATGGAATAGATTACAAGATGCAGAAGCAAAGACAAATGCACTCAGCCACCTTATCTTCAAAAAAGGAGCCAAACACACCTACTAGAAGAAAGACAGCCTCTTTCATAAATGGTGCTAGAAAAATTGACTCTCTACATGCCAAAAAATAAAACTTGACCCAAGTCCATCACCACACACCAAACTAAAGTCAAAATGTATTAAAGATCTAAATATTAAAATAAAAACATTAAATCTCCTAGAGGAGAAAGTGGGGGAAAATCTTGAAGACATCGGGGTAGGCAAAAAGTTCATGGACAAAAATCAAAATGCACGTTTAACACTTGAAAGTATCAACAAATGGGACATCCTCTGGTTAAGAAGTTTTTGCACGTCAAAAGAAATTACCAACAGAGTCAAAAGACAATCTGCAAAGTTTGAAAAGATTTTAACTAATAAGTTTTCAGACACAGGACTTCTATCTAGAATTTGTAAAGAAATAAAAACCATTAAGGTAACAAAATTCAAAGACCCAATCCAGAAATGGGCATCTGAAATACAACATACTTCTCAGAGAAAGAAATTCAGCAAGCCTATAAATGCATGAAGAAATGCTAGTCCTCCATGAAATTCAAATTAAAGCAACACTTAGATACCATCTTACCCCAGAAAGAATGGCTACCATAAAGAAATCAGCCAACAACAAACATTGGAGAAGCTATGAGGAAAAAGGAACCCTTCTCCACTGCTGGTGGGAATGCAGATTGGTGCAACCATTATGAAAAGTGGTGTGGAGGCTCCTTAAAAAACTAGAAGTGGAAACTCCATTCAATCCAGCCATTTCCCTACTGGGAATTTTCCCAAAAGAACTGAAAACATCATAGCATAGTGATATCTGTGCACCTATGTTTATAGCAGCCCAATTTGTAATAGCCAAATCTTGGAAACAACCAAAATGCCCATCACCTGAAGAATGGCTGAAAATGATGTGGTATTTTTATGCGATGGAATATTACTCAGCAATAAAGAATGATAAACTGGAAGACTTCATATATAAATGGATGTATATTGAACATATACTCATAAGTGAAATAAACCAGACCTACCTGTGTAAATATCGTATAGTCTCCCTAGTGTAAGAACTCTAAAGAAGAAATAAAAATGGAAAGGCATAACATAGCTGAATGGAAATCAAAGACTTATGAATCAAACAATGAAGTGACTGAAAGCAGAAACAAGGAGAAACATAGCAGAAGCAAAACCATGCACTTATGTACACAGGATGAATTGGATATTCGTCCTAAGTATCTTGAAAAGGTTCTTCACATTGATGATAGCAATATGCAACACTAAAACTATGCCTGCAGTGCTTGTCATTCTCGTCTTTTAGAGGGGCACTGCTCCTAATGTAAACTCAGTTATAGCTGTACTCTCTGTCAAGTAAATGGTTGGTTAACAAAAAAAAAAAAAAAACAAAACCAAAAAGGGTATAATTGAGAGTAAGGGACTAGGCAAAATGCCATAGGATTGACAGGCTACAATTTTGTACCTCCTTGGATTTCTAAATGTCTATGTAAAAAGGTGTAACTGTTCTTATTACATTCTACAGAGATTTATTAGAATGTCAATGATTGACGGAAAATACCAACTTCAAGCTATGCTTGATATTCAGAAAGACAGTGATGTTTAGCTCTATTACCTATATTATGGAGTAATAGTGTCTTGAAACTTCTCTGCTGGAGGGTTAAGAATGCAAGTAAACAGACCAAAAATTGGAGAAAAAAAAGGGCTATAAGGACAGCCAACATTTTGGCCTTAGCCCTTCAAGGTCAAGGAGGACTCAGAACATTACAGAACTTGTGCTGTAACATCCTATAACTCAGTGGTTTCCCAAATTTTCTGTTCAAGGAGATTATAGGACCTCAGCGAAAAGGGATAAATGAAGTATAATGTGTCTAAGGAGAATTACGTAGAGAAAAAAAATTCTCTCAGGCTTTCACAGAGAGCAAGCTGGTCAGGCAATGGTCATGACTCATCCCGACGGCTGACACTGACCACACTTCTACAAAGCGCTGTCCGTGGTTCCAAAATTAATCCTGAGGGGATTTGACCCTGAAAGATACATAAGATGAATGTTTTGTTATACAGGTCTTGCTTTAACTTGCCCTCAATCACCCAGTAGAAAAGCTCAACTAGATTAGCACGATGAGCTGTAAGAGGCTTAAACCAAGAGCCTCCAACATTGCCAGTTTCACCAGTAACCCACTGCAATTATGGAATATTGGATTATGTATACAACTACTTTTTCTCAGTTCTAAGAGAAGAATTTTTTTTCTCTTTTTTTCTTTCCTTACCAATATCAATTAGAAAATTCATCACGTCTACACCCTGTGCTCTGTATAACTACTATGAGGATAACAATATACAATGTGTCAATTATTG
>PVKN010029766.1:0-12907 GCA_004027915.1 Capromys pilorides
CTGATAATATATATATATATATATATACTGTTATGGACTATTGGACTACATTGGGTTATTTTGCTGAATTAATGCACCCACAATATTTGAATGGAGATGGAACACCCATCTCTCACAAAACAAAGTGAACAAGGGAATATAAATAAAGGACCATTTTATAGTGAAAAAAAAAATATATATATATATTACACAGATTCTTATAGGTTCTATGAATTGCCAGAAAAGCTATAGTGGCCTTCAGGGAACCTTTTCACCCATTAAATTATGTATCTTTCTGCCTCTGCATATTGGCATGTTTTTATTGGGGAAGAGTAATTTTTTTTTAATTGTAGAGAAGTGCACAAATCATAAAATTTACTATTTAATCCACTTATAAACAACTTTTAATAATTTTATTAGATTATTTGATACCTTTCAATACCGCAAATTAATACATACAAACCGAAATCCCTCTATCAGGTCTCAATTCTGCTGCCATCACCTTGGAGAAGATTTTTCTGATCCAGACCAAAGTACTTAGCTACTCTTCTGGGCAGTCCTATAGAGCAGTGTATGAGTGGCAATGCTGAGGCCCTGCCCATAGGTCATCTGGAGTATCCAGCGGTCTCTGGAGAGTGTAAAAGAGAATTCACCCAGCACATTCTTCCTGTCAAAGGGATGCTGGTGTTTACTACTGTATTCCAGGACCTGGTATAGCACCTCTCATTGAGAGATTCACGACTGCTCAGGAAAGGAATGTGTGAATAAACAAATACATGAATGTTTTACCTTGCATGATAAAGCTTTTTGTACTTTAAGCAAAAAGTTTCCTAAACTCTTTTAGTTAGAAGCATGCATGTGAAGGAAACATGTCACCTTCGAAGAGAAACTGCAGATCTGCTGGTCTAAGGCACTACGGATGCTGAATCATCCAAGACACTTAATGATTTTGCTTCCCCAGTGAGAAAAGCACACTCATACATTTCAGAAGATTGTAACGGAGGCTACAAATGAAGGTCAGGGTGCTCAAAACCTAGATAACTCTCAGGCCCAGGCAGCAAAGTTTAAAGGGCAGCCTCATTTTCTAAGCTTTCTACATGGTTTCAGTTTTTTGTCATTAAATATTTTAACTAGAAAATTCCATGCAGTGGTCTCCCATAGGATCCCATTTCCAGCCTAGACATTGCCTCTCGTACTTCTTCATGGGTGGTGGGGGAAGGCTTTTCTGGGGCCCAAAGGAGGAAATGGGAATCCACTGCGCATCTGCAGAAGGAAGCCCAAGGCGGTCAAGAGGGATGTCTTACTGGGATGTGGGCTACAACCTCCTGAGGTTAAGGGCAAGGGTCAGAAAAATAGTTTTTTTTTTTTTTTTTTTTTTGGGGGGAAGAAAGGCAAGGCTTTGGGTTTTGGTTGTCTTGTGCTTTCTGCTTAGTTTCTGACATTTGTGGACGTGATGGAGAAGAACAACTTGCGGACCTAGGGACAGAGACAATAAGGTTCTATAGACCAAAGACCTCACTCTGTGGTTCCTTTCTCTGGTGAGAATGAGAAGCAAGAGAGAGGTAAAGGAAGACTTTATTACTCAGGGTGGGAGGGCTGCTGGAGAGAAGCCAGCACCTCCAGGCAGGAGGCAGGGAGATAAAGAACTTACAGGGCTAGGTTGGGGGTGGAGCTTGCACTGTTTGGTGTCAACAGGCACTGAATGGAGGAAGGCTTGGCTGGCTCAGAAAGAAAAGAGGAAGTTGAGGCTAAGCAGCAGAACCAAGACAGAAGTCAATCTAGGAGCGGCCCCTGGTTGGTCTTGGATCCCCAGCCATGCTGACTCCCAGCCAACATAACCCAGGGGACTCTTGTGTGGGTACAGACCCATCACTCGCACAGACACCAAAGATAGTAATTTCCTGTTCCCGTTCTACTCAATGAATAGATATGAGGCATGGTGCCTTATATCTTTTTTATTTTTTTTTTTTTTCTTTTTTTGAGACAAGGTCTCACTGTGCAGTTTAGGTTAGCCTTGAGCTCACATTTGTAGTCCAGGCTGGTCTCGAATTCACACCGATCCTCCTGCCTCAGCCTCTCAAGTGCTGGAATTACAGGTGTGTGCCACCACGCCCTGCTAAAACTAATATCTTTAGAGGTGGTTGTGACAATAGGAGCACCCTACGTGTCTTCCACAAAATAACTCAAGTAATGTTTCCATTAGTATACAAAAGAAGTTTTATTAGGCACTGTGCCAGGAATGAGGGAGGGGGATGGTGAAAAGGAAGAAGGGAAAAGGGAAAAAGAAAGAATAGAACTGAAAAATGGAAACAAAGCTTTGTACAAAAGGAGGGCAAGAGGGCTTGAAAGGAAGGGAGGGGCCCAGGGAAAGAAGAACTGAGATATATCATGTACAAGTACAAAGTCCCTATGAGGACAGTGATCGTTATGTGTACCTAGAACGTACCAATAAAATTCACTTTAAAAAGAATAGGGAAATTTTTTTTCAAATACTCTGGGTGCTAATACAAAAACAGCAATAGTAACAAATTTTGCTGGCCTGAATAATTAATTTAGCAGTGCAATTTGCATTGATTGAATGCACTGGGTAAATGCATGTTTCTTTTCTATCTTTTTGCTCTTGCGAACCCACAGCGATAAGTTTTTGAACAAATGTTAAATGATGGGAAATTGTGCTTATTATGTAATTCAGTAGCCAGTATTAAAACTGCTTATTAAGTGATTGCGGGATGCAAAGAAAAGGAAAATTGCCTTTTGCTCATGACTGAGGCATGCTCTTGGGTCCGTCAGTGTGGGCTGTCAGTTATGCAGAAGTGAGACTGCCATGCAAGCGCCGAACTGGACTTCGTGGGGGAGACAACCGACAAAGGAGAAAAAGGGGGAAGGATTTTGACAGAAGATTAGGCTTATTGTGACAGGCTTTATTGTGCCAACATCCGGTTGATTTCTTGGAGCTGACGTGAGAGAAGGTCAGCCCTATTCCGAGGAAAGAAAGAAATAAAAAAGACTCATAGGGGAGGCTGTCACGGAGGCAGCAATAGAGCCAATCCCTGACCCCTGACACTTCCAAACAATTCTGGGAAGTTAGCTTACCATTTCCCTAAAGACCGAGGACATGAGTCCTGGAAGGGTAAAGGAAACCCACACGTTTCTTCTGTAAAACCAGCCTCCTGTCTAAGCAAGTGAAGTTTGTACCAAGTCTGGTTGTAATTTTATAATTAAATACTGGATTGCGTCATTATTTCATGAGCTCCTTGTCATGTATATTGGATCTCACTGGAAACATCAGATAACAGGGTTGCCTGGAGCTTCCAGTTTTGAACACAACTTTATACAATGCGTGCACCTTTTGATCCTATAGGGTTACCCAGGTAGGGAATTTTATTTCATAAACAAGGGCCAAAGCAGTTTGAAGTTTACTTTTCACTGTTGTAACAGATGAACAGAAAAGCAGATATTTCCATCCTAAGAGCACTACGTACACTGGTATTTATTGGTTTCATTTAGAATACAAGGTGGCTGGCATTTTACTTGTATATGCTACATTCATCAATTGAGGTTAAACTTATTTTGTGTTGCTTGTGTATTTTCTTATGACTGTTTTCAAATTCTGAGCTTTGGCATTTGCATCTTCCCTATGCTTTTATTCTTTCTTTGAGAAGTGTACAAATAGTGCCATAGTTTATTTTCCAAGAAACATTGAAACTATATTCTATTCTAACTTCTGGAAGTTATTTAGAGGATCCTTTTGTTGTTAGTTCTTTCTAAAATCCAGAGAAGAATGCTTTACATCTGCTGCAGCTGCAGGGCTGGAACGCAGAAAGGAAGAAATTCATTTTTAGCACCCAAACCACACTGGCATGAGCCACTACAGTGTCTACTGGCTGTGGCTTCAAGTCCACACTGACCAGCAGCCAACCTGCTCGAAGACCATAGGGAGTAAGAGGAATACTACCTACCATGTACAGTTGTCAGCACCACGCTAATTAAATCTGAATAGCTTCTCTAAGCACACAGCCATGTCATTGTGGTTTTTAAAAATTAAAATGATCTCTTAAGAATGATGTAAGTTATATATGTTGGTTGTAATGATTGATTGATTGATTAGTTGATTTTGAGTGAAAAGTTGACATTTATATTGAAATATGAACAAAAACAGATGGGTTCTGCTAGTCAAGGAAACTTTGATCAAGCAGTCACAAGCTCCCCTTGGGGAGGCTCCTTCAGCCAGTAGCACTGACTCCCCCAGAGGACGGCCACAGGGAGCCTGGGACACTCTGAGGAAGGCCTCATTTCAAAAGGGTCCCCTCACGGCTCCCACACACATGCACACAAGCTTGGGGCCTGGACACGCTCTTCCTTCTCATATATTTTCAGTTTCTTCTTTACTGCAATAAATATAAGACTGGCAATGTTCATAATCCACAGCACAGACAGCAATTCAGACATCAACACGTAATTGTAAAGAGCGACTAGGTGAAAAATTAAACGTTGGGACTGTTTTAGTTTTAAACAGCTGACATTCTTAATACGGCATGAGTTGCTTAAGATTTATTTTACTGGGCTAACGTTTTGTATGTAGATCCAGGTTTAAGCACGTGTCAACAGTTCTAAGATGGCCAGTGTGGCAGCCAGAGACCTCTGCAGCACAACCTATAATGTAGAGCAGTCACACACTCTGCATCGGACTGTCCTGGGCAGTGCATCTGCCCTCATTCCACCACTTCTGAGACAGCACCACACCCATCTCAATAGTGCGGTTCCTGGCTGCCCTGTAGCAGGAGTGGCGGGTACACGATTTCAATCTGCCAGGAAAGGAACAGGACTATGCCTCTGCTCTTGGCCTGCAAAGTTGGTCCCTCGGCAGTGACAACGAAGACATGGACAAAGCATTAAGTGTTTACATTTTAAACAGTACAGACTTAGCAGTACATTCTGTCACTCTAGCAACCTGGGGTGTCGCCCAAAGAAAAACAGATGAATGTTTTGTCTGAAGCACTGCAAAGATATCTGGCAAGAAATGACAGTGGACTCAATATCTGCACATTGGCAGTAGGGCAGAATTTTATTTAAAAGACTAGTGGTTCAAACACTATCTGTTGAAGAACTCTGGCAGATAGAAAATGCAGTAACATCTGAGGCTTATGCACATAAACAAAGGAGCTGCAGGCCAGCTCACAAAGGAACTTTGATAGGCAGTCAAGAGAGAAGCTAAAGCACATGCTACACCAGTAACCAAATGAGTCTATTTGGACCAAACCCCCACCTTGTATCAGGCACAAAAAGACCTGGATGGGCAGCTGGCCTTTTGCACACAAAATTCTGGCTTAACTCTCCTTCTTGAAACTGTACCTCATATAAGGTGAAAAAAAAATCTGTTTTGAAAAACTCAAGAATCCGGGCTACTAAAACTAAAAAGGATATTTAAACACAGCAAACAAGTTAGCAAACACATTGTGTATTTTCTGTTATGACACAATACCTTCAGAAGACTGGAAGACAAAAGCAAATTCCTAGAAAGAGGTTGTACACATACACACACACACACACACACACACACTCACAGCCCAAGTTTTATCCTTCCCAGCCAGAAGTGGGTCTTAGAATAAACCAGTAAGCCTTACCCCAACAGATAGAGTCCCTTCCCTGTTTGCTTTGTGAGCAGAAGATACTTTAGTGAGTTTGAACATTAAACAGAATCACTACAGTGCGTGTTTTGATGCGTTACCTCAATGCACAAACTGGTCCACTTTGAATAAGTTTGTGGATTCAGTTTGTAGGTATTTCACAGGTATGTTCCATAGTAAGCCATTCACTGTTACTGTTCTTCTGAGTGGAAGTTCTGCTGGTTCAAGCAAATCACTAAGATCATGAGAACTTCTCTTGAAGGAGATTCTCAGATGAAACTACCTTAGTGAGAACCCTTACAAGTCAAGATGTGTGGAGGACCACCTGACCAGCTTTCCTTGAAGGAAGAGCAACTGTCTCTATTTTGAGTGAGCCTGACCCTATTTCCTTGTATTGATATGTACAGAGCTGGCTAGGACTTCTGCTTATCCTTTCCATTAGCCTTAAGCAATGTATATTGGTCTAGCTGAGGTGCTGGTGATAGTCTCTGAAGGTGACATGCATGTTTCCCTCGTAACTCACACCTGCTGCTCTTTAATGTGAGCCAGGTTGAGACAGGGCAAAGAGCTAATACTCCAGGCTGCCAGATGGGATTGAGCCTGGAGACAGAGGCTATGGCTTCCTGGGGCTTGCAGGACTACACCAGAGCTGAAGCACCAGACTGCCCAAAACCTTAGATACTATCTCAATAGCATCATGCAGATTACTCTCAATGCATATCCTCTGCAGGTGGCAGAGGTAAATGCAGGCCCCCACCTAGCTCAGCTCACAGTTCCCACCTACCTCCCACAATTCCCAGTCATTCCTCCTCAAGCCACTCACCCTCCACTGGGTCACCCTCTTTGTTCAAGAAAGCCATCTTCATGGCTGCACTTAGGTCCCCTTGGCTCCCCAATAATTATAAATATGGTTTCATGTCTTTACTTTCGCCCCAGGTTGCACCGCGAGTGGTAGATTGGAATTAACTTGATGGGATTCCAGTAATATATCTGTGGGATTACAAATACTGACTTCTTGGACTGAGAGGAGAACCTGGAGGGGACTCTGGCAAAGATGGACTTAGTTCCTTTTCAATAAAATGCCGATGTAAGCATATTATGTCTGTTCTGAGAGAAGGTTCACTGTTTCCACATGAAAAAAGCCAAGTCTTTCTCGATCAATATAATTTAAGAACTAAGTCAATAAAAAATAAAACACAGGGCGGTGGTTGAGGCTCAGGGGTGAAACATTTTCCCAGCATGCATGGCCCTAGGTTTGATCCTCAGAACTAAAAAAAAAAAAAACAAAACAAAACAGAACAAAAACAAAAACATAAACACACCTTAAGATACTATAAAACTCAACATAATATCAGATATTATGGGACAGGAAAGAGTTCTGATTTTTTTTCAGGCCTGGGGATTGAACTCAGGACCTTGCACTTGTCAGGCAAGCACTTATTCTACTGAGCTATCACCCTGGCCCAAGTTCTGATTTTTTTTTCCAAAAAAAAATTCTAAAAAATAAAGACAGAAATGTTAACAGGTTTTGATGGAAAAACAGACCAGAACTTTTAATATGAATAACACTACACAAACTCCACAGCACAGACCACCACACAGGAATGAATTATGGATCAGTAATATCATGAGAGTAATTGGTTGCAAACTTACACTTTCAGCAACTGAGGTCCTAGGTAGAAAGAATATGGTAAAAAAGAAGTAACAGTGAAAGAGAGAGAGAGAGAGAGAGAGAGAGAGAGAGAGAGAGAGAGGAGAGAGAGGAGAGAAAGAGAGAGACAGAGACAGAGAAAGAGGAGAGAGAGGAGAGAAAGAGAGACAGAGAGACAGAGACAGAGACAGAGGGACAGAGAGAGACAGAGACAGAGAGACAGAGAGAGACAGAGACAGAGAGACAGAGAGAGACAGGGAAAGAGGAGAGAGAGGAAAGAAAGAGAAAGAGAAACAGAGAGAGACAGAGACAGAGAGACAGAGACAGAGAGAGAGGAGAGAAAGAGAGAGAGAGAAGGGGAGGAGAAAGGGAAGAGAAGGCTGCATGCATGGGTCTATTATAGACATGATATTCAGCAGCATAAAAATGTCCTCCGAACAGTTCCCTAGAGGGAGTAAAATCTGTCTTTTTCCTGCTAAGCTTAGAAAACTTAAGAGTAAACAAATTCACTTGTAACTATAGCATCTCCCATGCTTGAGTGACAAACACGCTTAATCTGATGTGCATGTTAAGAAAATACTGCACACACAATGAGTAAGACAAATACAAAAAGCTCAATTATAAACCTTAAAATCTGGAAGAAAAATGACTTGTTTTGCAGCTAAGTAGGAGTGATTCTGATATTGATATATAATATAATCCACAGAAGAAAAGGCCAAGCAAAAAATCTTTATATTTTTCAGTCCTTGGGCTTGATGATATTCTAGGAATAACTGATAATTCAACGAAGGTGTCACATATACAGCTAAAAAGTCCCCTCAGATTTGACATGAATTCAACAACGATCTTCCTTGGCTAATTTCCCTGTGTCAAACACACCTTTTTCTATACACAGGACAAGTTTAAAACCCTCCTCCCCTTCAAGCACTAGATATGAGCACCCAGGAGCATCCTACAATGCAAAGTGCCTGAAAAAGAGGATCTAAAGGCCAGGGACATAGCTCAGTAGAATAAACACTTATCTGGCAAGTGCAAGGTTCTGAGTTCAATCCCCGGTACTGAAAAAAAAAGAGATTCTGTAGTGTCAGTGATACAGATGCTCTGGGGAGGCTGGGACACTAGTAAGTAACACTGATGCCGTCAGTCAGGCAATGGTGGTTTGCTTCTCCTCTGGTGTTTCCTCCAGCAGCTGCACGATCAGTTCATGGAGGGGTTTGCAAATTTTTGTGTAGCCCCCTCCTGTGAGACACAGGAAATCGAACACATCATGGCAGGAGATGGCACCGTCAGAGGGCACGAAACCCCATTTGCATCCAGGAGCCTCAGCTTGGTGAGCTTCTGCAGGGCAGTCTTGAGAGACTGGCGCACCTTGGCGTTCTTTGGCCTCAAAGGGCGGGGCTTCTCTCCTCGAGGAAACAAACCCAGGACAACGATTTGGGCTCGTGGTGGTCTTGTGTTAATAAGCTGTGCAGTGGCCTCAGTGCCTCCTGCGACTTCCTCTGCTGTGTTTTCATGGGTGTTTTTTCCTGCCCAGACGACAAGGACCTGAGGTTTGATGCTCTCCGGTTCTCCATTCTTTAGTCTCCATAAAATGTGTCTTGTCGTGTCTCCCCCGGTGGCAAAATTAAGTGCATGAAGAAGTGGGGAAAACAGTTCTCGCCGTATCTCCTGCTGCTGCATTAACTGCATCACGGAGTCTCCCAGAAATGGCACATAGGCCCTTTGTCTTCACACCCTAAGACAAATCTGTTGTGCTTGCATTGGGTATAAGTAATCTAAAGATTATGTACATTATATATTATATATATATATCTATTATATATATATATGATGTATATATCATATACAAAATATTATGCCATTTTAGAAAAGGAATTTCGCTTTTTGTGGATTTTGGCTTCATAGCAGGGCCCAACTGGCATCTCCTTGAACACCCTCTGCTGCGTGTGGAATAGCTGCAGGGTTTGAGTCTCCTTGGCTCATGCTGCACTCAGGTAGTGGGTCTGGGCGGGCCCCAACAGGCTGCAGAGTCCCAGGTGGTGCGTGGCTCAAGCCTGGCAGCCCCACCCGCTCTAGCGCCCCAGCACCAGCAACAGCAGCAGCTCTTGTAATTCACTGTTTTTGAATAAGAAATAGATATAGATGGAGGAACTATATGCAAAGTTGCTGCTTTCTATACCTGTATTGTTGCTTTTCTATGGTTCTTCCTTGCCTGGAATGCTCTGGCAACTGCTGTTATTTCCTATGGCACTGTTATTAGTAAACATTTCGAGTTTCACTGTGCACATGTTAAAAAAAAAAATGAGATCTTTCCTTTCCCACAAAGCAATCGTATATTGTGCATATAATTCTGGGTACTGATTCTTACTGCGTTCTATTCTGAAATAGTTATAAATGCAAAAAGTAGTGGCCTAAAAATAAGGAGGCACCTTATAGTCCTTAGCAGTTCCTCCAGTGGCAGTGTGTAGTCTAGCTGGCATACAGTGTCACAAATGAAAACTGATATTAATGCATCCTACAGAATTTAGTCAGATTTCACCAGTTTAGTACATGCATTGATAAAATTAGTGAAATCTAGCAACCACTAATGTAGTCACTACTGCTAAACATTTTTTAAAACAATCGTTTATTTATTTATGTGTTTATTTGGTACAGAGGCTCACCGCACAGCTTGGACTTGTAGTGATCCTCCTGTCTCAATCTCCTCACTGCTAGGATTACAGGGCAAGCTCAACATGCTATACTGGGGATTGAACTTGGGTCCTTGTGCTTGCCAGATAGGTGCTTAGACTGCTGAGCTGTCTCCCCAACCCTGCTAAACTTCTGTGATTTCAAAGTGTAATATCTTTTAAAGCTGGCTTGTTCACTCCACATGATCCCTTTGACGTTCATCAGATCTGTTGTGTTTATCAATGGCCTGCTCTTTCGATGGCCAGCTGTCTTCCACAGTATCCAGCTTCTACATTTGCGTCTCTGTTCACCTTTTGAAGGGCGTTTGGACTGTTTTCCTGTTTAGCTACTGCGCATAGGCAGATATACACATTTGCATATCGATCTCTGGGATAAGTAGCCAAGAATATAAGTGCCTGGTTGGAGCGTACGTGCGCGTTTGTACTTAGGAGAAAGCCACCGTCCGGATGACGGCACTGCTTCATATTCCCGTCACAGTGCATGACTGCAGCATTTGGTACCGCAGTTCATTTTCTTGCTACTCAGGCATGAAGTGACATTTTACTGTGCTTTGAATGTGACTTTTGTAGAGGTTGGCGACTTTAGCGTGTGCTTATTTGCCATTCGCGAGTGACTGTTAGTGAAGTCTGTTTATCTCTTTTTCATAAGAGGATCCTATTTCCTAATAGGATCCTTTTCCCCACTAGGATGTTGAAAAATCTTTTATATTATTATAGACAATTTTGAGGGATATGGCTTGCAAATGTTTACTACGAGTGTGGTTTGTCCTTAACCTCTTCACATGGGCTTTCACAGTATAAGCGTTTTGTTTAAACTTTATGTTTTTTTACCAATATTTCTTCCATAAATTCTGTTTTAGGAATAATATGTAAAATGTTTCCTAATATGTAAGGTTCCTGTTTTCTGCAGGCTATTTTTCTAAAGATTTCATAGTTTAGAGTTTTGCATTTCAGACCTTGATTGAAGTTAATTTTTATGCAATATGTAAAGCATAAATTGAGCTTCATGTTCAATCTATGAATGTTCAGTTGCTCCAATGCCATTTATTAAAATGCCTACAGGTTTGCTTATTGAACCATTTGCACGTGTTTTTAAAAGATCAGTTGGACATGCTGAGGTGTAGCTATTCTGGCCTTCTCCATGCTGAGCTACTGACTCTTATGTACGTCACATTGTTTTAAGTGGTGCAGATAGGTGAAATGTTCACCATTGCTTCTTCCCACTTTACTCTTTATTGGAGTAGTTTTACCTGTTCTTGATATTTTTGCCTTGCACAAAAATTTTAGAGTCAGCTCTGCAAAAATCCTCCTTTACTTTTTTTTGGTTGTTGCAGTGTCTCACCATGTGCCTCAGGCTTGTAGTGACCCCTTCTGATTTCAGTCTCCCCACACCAGGATTATAGACATGTGCAACCATATCAGACTCTGGCTGGCTCAGTCAGCCCTGGGGGGGCGGGGCTGGTGAGCATGTGGTACTGGGGATCGAACTTTGGTCCCTGCGCTTGCTTAAGCAGGTGCTTTAGTCCACTGAGCTATCTTGCTATCAGGGTGTTGGTAATAGAGTTTATAGAGAGATTTGCATTTCTTTTTTATATCACAATATAGCGTTAATAATCAACAAAGTATGTTGTAGTTTTTTTTGGTGTTACCAGGGATCAAACTCAGGACCTTGTGCTTTCCAGGCAAGCACTTACTCCACTGAGCTATCTCCCCAACCCTGAACAAAGTATTTTAAATGCTTGTTCTATTTCTAATTTATCTATATTACAATTATCACATCTTGTGTGCATCTTTATGTGAATTAATTATCTATTGCTGAAAGTAGGGTTAATGTATTTTAAGGTGTTTAATTGATAAGGCTTGTGCCTACTTTAAGGTATTATTTTGGTGTATCTGTCCATATATTTTTGGAAGAAATTAATCTTATATTGTCTTCTACAACCTGTGCCATTCCTGCTTCCTCCACTGACATAGCACTTTCTTGCAGCCTAGCAAATATACTTGATTTGACCAGAAGTGACATTCGTATTACTGAGTTAATTTAAGCAAGTGTTCATTTATGTAAGGGCTATTTATACTTGTTTGCTTTTGGTTGATCTATGAGTAACTTTAGGACTCAGTTTAAGTGTGTTAAGGGCTATACATAAGACTAGTGCAAGCTGAACATCCCTAAAATCAAAATCTGCTTTGCAAGTTTCACAAAACCTGAACTATTTTGAGTGCTAATGTGAAAGCATGCAGTGGTGGCTTGGTTCACAAACTTAATCTGTGCTGGGATTTTGGAAAAGAGACCTGTTTGTATTTATGTGAGAAAGATGCCCATGGCAAAGTGTGCTATTTGGTGCTGTGTGCAAAGAGAAATAAAATTTCCTAAGCACTTCTGTTTGTACACCAAATGGTTTGCAAATACATGCGTTCATGGACTGAGGTTTCACTGTACTAGAAAATTCCACACATCTACCTTTTGCAGCCAAAATACAAATGCACTAAAATTATTATATAAAATCAGCTTTGGGGTGCATATATAAGTTATATATGAAACATAAATGAATTTCCTGTTTAGAGTTGGATTTCACCATCAAAATACCTGGTTATAGGTATGCCATTGTTTTTAAAAATCTGAAACACTTTCGATCTGATATTTAAGGTAAAAGACACTCGCTATTTGAGGTGTTATTTTGGGTATCTGCCCATATATTTCCGGAGGAAGTCAATCTTGAGGCAGTAGACTGAAAGTATAAAATCTGTCACCACCAATGAGGGCAGCAGCATGTGGTCGACTTCAGGAAAGGAGAATTTGCTTATTTTCTAGAGCTTAGATGTTTATCTTCTGTAGCTTCCAGGTGTCAAACCTCAGGTCCTTGGGCCTTCAGGCTGCAGGGTTGCAGCAGCGGTTCCCCCTGCTCTCTGCCCTGCACCTCTGAAGATCTCCAGGCTTTGAGCTTGGATTTAGCAGTAAC
>PVKN010029767.1:0-12907 GCA_004027915.1 Capromys pilorides
ATTCTTTCTTTCCTAAAACCATCTGTTAGGAATCCCTTCCTTGTTGTGCAATACGTGTTAGAGGTTTTCCTTTACTGAGGTTTTTATTTGAAAATTATTTTGCCCTTATTTTTAGAAGGCATCTGCATCCAACATGTAGTTCTAAGTCAACAGCAGTTTTCTCTTTTTTGTTGTTGTTGATGTTTTTTTTTTTTTCCTTTTCTTTTCTTTTCTTTTCTTTTTTTTTTTTTTTCCTTGACCAGGGTTCAAACTCATGACCTTGCACTTGCTGGACAGGCATTTGTGCCATGGAGCTATTTCCCCGGCCCCTATCTTTTTTTTTTTAACTTTATTTATTTACATTATGGCCAGCTCAGCCTGCGCTGAGGGTGGGGCAGCATAGCATGTGGTGCCAGGGATCAAACTGCAGTCCCTGTAGTTGCCTAAGCTTGCCTAAGCAGGCGCTTTGGACTCCTGAGCTATCTCACCTACCCAACAGCAATTTTCTCTGAATACTCTGGTGCATAAGTTTCACATATCCTGGCTTCTGTTCTTAGCACAGAAACATCTGCTACCAGTCCTTCCTTTGTGAATCAGCTGTATTTTCTTTGAAGCTGCCTTTTATGTCATATTTGCATTGTATTTGTTGTAACTTCCTTGTAGTGTGTTTGTACGGATTTCTTTTTGAATTCATTTGGTTTAGTATATATTGGGTTTTCTGAATTTTATGACTGCTCTCTTTCAGCATTGTGGAAAATTCTGTGTCACAATTGCTTCATCTAATGGGCTTCTTTTTCTTTCCTTCTGTCTCCTCACTGACTAAGCACTACACTTCCTCTGTATCTTCCATGTCTGTCAAGTTTTCTTTGTCTCTTATTATGTCAAGAATAAGTTCTTTAGCTCTGCTTTTCAGTTTATTAGAGCTGTCTTCTGTTATATATAATTTATCATTAAATCAATTCTTTAGGTTTTTAACTTCAGTGATGACATTTTTATTTTCTAACACTTATTTTCTTTTCAAATATATTTGCCCTGTGTGTAACAACATATCACTCAATTTTCACATTCCAGGATTTTACCCTTTCAATTTTTCAACACATTAATTTTATATGTTGTATCTAAAATTTCTAATATTTGAAGTTTATTGGTCAGGTCTAGTATTTCTACAGATTCATGCAAATAGTTTTATATTCCCTGTATGTGTTATTTTATTTGTATTTGTTTCTGCTTTAGTCTTGTGTATAAAAAAAGATTACATGCCTGGAAACTTACTCAGCAGGAGTCTCTGTGGCTAATGCTGCGCATTATTTCTAGTTTACTCTCGTACCGGGGTTTTATCTCTTGGACTTCAGGGTTAAGTTGTAGTCTCATCATGTAAGGAAGCCCACTTTAGTCTTCTCTGTCTAACTGCCATCTACAGATTGATGAAAAGCAGAACCTAAGCCACTCGGATCTGGAGAATATCCACAGGGAGAAATCCAGCTTCGGCACTTTGTTTCTTCGTTGGGCTCCCTTTTTTACTCAGGTTTTGGCCTTCAATGTTTTCTCACTTCTTGCCAATTCATAGATTCCTTGAAAATACTTTTCCCCTATATTTTCTGTAGCTGAGTTCCTTGGTTTAATGGGGAGGGAGCACTAATCAGTTTTCTGTGCTTCCCAGAGAACATACAGAAAAATGAAAATATGGGTCTGTACAAGTGACTTATTCCACTGCTATGTGCTAAAATCCCCTAATTTGGTGAAGCATCCCACTGCTTCAGAACAAAGCATTGTAGGGGGTGTCTATTCATATACTGTTTCTGATGAGTTTCCAAGAAGCCTTGTTTCATGAGGCCATCTAACACATTGCTCAATGCCCATCTGGACACACTTTGCCTAAACTCCTGATCCACGAAGTCAATATTCCCATCTCAGCAGCTCCATACCTCGCAGGCTTGTGCCTACTGATCTATCCACCCCAAAAACAAGGCCTCATCGCCAGACCGAGGCTCTGGGGCTGCAAGACTCTCAAGAACTCTCACTGATGAATTTCTTTCAAAGGCCATGTTAAATAATCTAATGTCACACACTACGACAGCTAGCAATCTTCAGAAGACAAACTCAGCTGCACTCTTTAGCCTGTCTCTTTGTTGACACTTAATAAGACCCTCCTATACCTACTTACCAATCCAGCCAAGTGGGAAAAAGAGAAGAGCAAACAGTACTCACTGGACCTCTTCAGAATGCACAGGAGAGGGGTCATCAAGGAAACCCTGATGAACAGCAGGCACCGCTCAACTAGTCATTTAAATGCTCCTGTAGAATATTATACTCTAAACTATGATATAGCTATGATTTTAACCTACTTAAAATAAGCCTGTCATAGTACAGGCATCCATCACTTAGCAGTGGGGATTTGTCACAAGAAATGTATTGCAAGGCGATTCGGGCACTGTACAAACATCACAGAGTGTCCTCACACAAATCCACATGGTGTACCTCAGCCACTCACTTGGTCTCTTAATGGAATCAGAAGATACAGGAAATGTCAGATGCCTGAGGTTGGGGCTGATATCATATGACATTCTGTTTTACATTAAGTTTTCAAAATGAAGTTTTAAAAAGTGTGCTGTAAGTTAATGATAAGAAGTATAGCACAATGAATGCGTAGCAACAGTAACACGGCTGCATACAATGATTATCAAATCTGTGTGCCACGTTTACCCGCACATGCTGTGTTTTCTACAGCTGGCAGCACAGGTTCTTGAAGCAGCACCACAGCACGTGAGGAAGGTTGGGCGTATGGTGCTGTAGTGTCACCAGGGCACTAGAGTTTTGCACTCTGCTAAAATCATATGGAGCCACCCGGGCACCTGTGGTCTGTGACTGCATTTCTGCCATGAGTTGGAAAACGAGCGTTTTCACTGCCCTTGGCACACTGCTTTCACAGAACATTCAGACATGTGTGTCACTCAAAACTCTTGACCTTGTGGGTCAGTGTCCACACGTGAAGTGGCTCCTAGAGGCTGTGGTGGCTTAGATTCTCATGTTCCCCAAGGGCCCACGTGCTAAATAAAGCCTTGGGCCCCAGGCAGTGATTACTGTTGGAATTTTTAAGAAATGGGGCTTAGTTGGAGGAATTTAGGTTGCTGGGTAAACGCCTTAAAAGGATATTAATGCTCTTCTGAGAGCTCCCCACCCCTTCCCTGCCCCCATGGGGTACACAGGCCTCTTCCATTATGAGGGACTAGTGTCCATCCAGGGCACTAGAGTTTTGTACTCTGCTACAATCTTATGGAGCCACCCATCACCCATCATCTAGGCCCAAAGAAACAGAACCCAGCAACTATGGGATGGAACCTCTGAACTGTGACCCAAAATAGACCTTCTCTCCTTTTAAGGTGTCTTAGATATTTTGTCCCAGTGATCCAAAACTGACTGACACATGATGCCAGCTGGATGGGCTGGCATAACACACAAAGGCATTTTAGTTCATTCATTGATCATTTATTTGTTCATTAATTATCTCTGCCTCAGGCAGAGAGAGGGCAAGTACAAGTATGGGAAAGTGTTTGAACTCACAAAACCTGTTGTCACAGAGTCCAAATGAGACTCATGGGACCAAGAGAGAAGCCAACCCTCCAGCCAAATAGTGTTGTCCTTTAAGTTGTGCCTCCTGCCTCTCTTGAGTGCTCTTTGAGGACCCTGCCCACCCCACCGAGAGCACACCCCTTTCAGTTTCCACAAGGTGCAGAGTAATTGCTTTGGAAGCACAGTCGAAGAGTTCAAAATTCCAACTGGGATGATGAGGAACTTCCTCATCTCATCTCATTTTCTGTCTACAAAGTGTCTATGGCAATGATACGAGGCACTGTGCATGAAGCTGCAGGCTGGAGCCACTGCTCACATGATACCTAGACATCAGTGATCATAACAGTAGATTAAGAGTAGCTGTTACTATTAATCATATTAATAAGCAAGAACAACATTTCAGCCCTAAGATTCCAATCCTTTGTTGCACCCAGGCTATAACATAAAGCCGATGGGTAACACCCCTACCTCAGCCCTGCTTTCCCCTCATTCTTCAGCACTGAAGATATACCCATAGGCTGTGTCACTGAGGACAAAGTGAGAATGGGGGATAAACACATCTTCTGGAGCCATTGTCCAATGTCATTAACAACAGAGCTTTCTAAGACGCAGCCCCATAGCACTCAGCCTCATAGCAAGCTCACAAGGAAGATTCCCAAGGCGCATGTTTGGAAAGCTAATGACAGACTCAAGTTATAGGAAAGTATTTTGGAAGGATGGAGCTAAGGGGTGGGTGAAAATAATCGAGTGAGCGATGGAGGACAGAGGGACGAGGGACTCGTTGCTGAGAGCCGCATGCATGCCCACAGTCTCCTGTCACCACTGAGGACTGCCACTGAACAGCTTTGCAAATGTACAGGCCCAGCCAGGTAGAAATTCTGGCAGAGGACATGAAAAACCCAAATTAGGTGGTGGAATTGAATGCGAAGGTGAATAGCATTGAAATAGCCTTAAAAAAAAAAAAAACCTCACTTGAAGGTGAACACAGGGACAAGTCACTGACTATAATTTAACTGTAAAATGATCAGTGCTTAGAGAGTAGGTCTGACTATGGGGAATGACAACAAGAAGAATCTTGTAGCTATTTTTATTCACACCCCATCCCACATTGATTTCTGTCCTTTTAAAATACTAGGACAAACAGAGATGCCAAGTTAAGGCTTCTGACAGGAAGAAGTGGGCCATACAACCTAGCCTTCCTGTTTTTCTCAGATTTACATATGTATGCCTAATTGTCCCACCTGCCTGTCCTATAAATGCAGCGCAGCTCCTGATTACAGCTGGATTTCACTGGAAGAGACAAAGGGTGCTCACGCACCACCCCATTTGGAGAGATCCAAATAGCTGGAACCTGCTCCTGAGGCTTCCTCTGAGAGTTCCCCAGCTATTTTGCTGCTTCCCAGGGGCCTGAGGCCACAATCCTGCTGGCTCTGGGAGGCGCCCATCACCCCCAAAGGTCAGCCAGGAGGTGAATGGGCATCTTAGTGGGTTTACCACTATTTGTCTCTTCTCTGTCAGCTACAATACTGTCCTCAGTTGGGAGGAGGGAAGAAAGCACTGTTGATTAGGCGTAAAAGTGATGATTCTCTTGATTTAGAATGGTAAAAGGCTTTCAGCATTGGTTATTTTAAATACCCATGAGAGTTGTAAAAAGCCCCTCCAGGATTACTGACTTTGGTTAAAATCCCTATTACATATTTCAGTCTTCTGTGTCCAATCACTACATTGTTTTGCACTGAGGTCAGCTCCTTCCCAAACCTTGTGACTCGGTGTGACTCAAGCTACTTCTTGGTTTACCAGAAGCACCAAAGCCACGTGAGCCTGGGGCTGGCTTGCAGCAGCTCTCAGAACAGGGCTCTTTGTTTAGTAAGTGGAAGGAAATGGCAATGAGCCAGAGCCAGGGATCCTGGAAGTGCTGGCCCCAGCCCCCTTCCTTGCTACAAATGTGGATTCCTCCCTCACCCACACCAAGCGAGGGGCAGAGTGAGGCAGCCACAAGCCAGACAACGGAGATCCAATCCACAGTTGCTGCCAGGAACAACGCTTGAGAACATCTACTCCAGGACGTCGGAGAGGCAGCAGGGACTTCAAGTCCAGCACTTTTGTTTTACCGTAGAGGAAATCAGAATCCAGAAAGACGAAGAATCGAAGAACCACACTGACTTGGACTTCAGAATATTTCTTTTGGATCTCAGCTTCCAGGCCAGTACTATATCCAGTAATTCATTTTTAAAACATAGTATCATTCCAATGTTCATAAGCATGGTTTCCTTAATTTTTCTGTTTATTTATTTTATGCAAAGTCTCACTACACAGCTCGGACTCAGTACTTTGATAACTGAGAATCCAACTTGAGTGCTTGTGAGTGTCAGGCAGGCACTCAGACAACTGAGCTATCTCCCCAGCCCAAATAAGTGTGCTTTTAATACTACTTGCTTCACTGAGACAAGGAATTTTTGTAATTCTGTGTATGTATGTACTTTGGAGAAGATAGAAATCTATAAAAATTACAATCATCAAGTAAAAAAAGAAATAAAATTGAACACATTGTATTTACTGCTCGCTGGCACTGTTCATCTTTTTCCTTTGCAGAATATCATTTTTAGAGCAATTTTAAGCTCGTAATGAAATTCCCATCCCCTAACATACACATAGGATGTATCCTAGATCACAGGATGGTATATTTGCTATAACCAATAAACTACAAGGACCATCCTTTTTGTTTTGTTTTGTTTTGTTTTTTGTATTTGGTACAGGATCTCACCACCAAGCAGCTTGGACTCGTAGTGATCCTCCTGTATCAGCCTCCCCAGCACTGGGGTTACAGGCATGCACCACCAGTACCAGACTCAATGACAGCTCAGGGTACCCAAGGGCAGGGCCAGCACAGCAAGTGGAAGGACCGCCCTTTTCACTCCAGCTCCTTTCAAATCCTTAATTATAGTTCTATCCTGCACGCTGTCATTTTGCAGGGAAAATGTAACACATCAGAACCTGTGTTAGGTCCTTTAACTTTTTCTTCTTTGGCTAAAATGGGGAGGGGCAGAACCCTCCAGAAAAGGTGAAGATGTCTAAGTGCCTTCCTAGTTTGTAAAGACAGCGGGCATTCTGTGGAAGGGCGATGAGGTTCACTTTCTCCTGTGAGACATCTAGGTACGCAGGCCTAGACAAAGGCCATCTGTATCCAGCTCCCGCTCACATCTCGTCAATGGTGAGATGAGCAGAGTCATGTCTGGAACTCAACATCCACCACCACCCGCATTAGATAACAAATATTCTCACTCTCTCCGACTTCCAGATTCTGAGACATAAAGAGAGATATGTTATTTCTTCCCATATAGATGTGATTTTTGTGCATAATTTTAAAATAAGGGCTCCCTGCCTTCTGCCCAGCAGGGCTGCTTGCATGGCCGTAACATGGCTTCACTGGCTGTGTTTACCCCTCTGCGTCAGCAAACTGCCTGGCAGATTGACCTTGGGGACTGCCAGAACCTCACGGAGGTGATTAATTGCTGAGCACTTCAGCACAGATGTTGCCTTCCTCTCAGTTCTGGGGGCCTTTGTACCTCTTCCCCACTTTTCTCCTGTTCCCTCCTTCTCACTCCCCGCCTCCTTCCATGGCCACCTCACAGCTGTGACTTCTCCTGAAATTCTAGGCCACAACATACACACACACACCTATACACACACACACACACACACACACACACACAAGGTGGCTTCATAGCATGGTTCGTTTCCTGCCTTCAGAGCAAAAACAAAACAAAACATTCTAAAAATGAAGAGCACTTGGAGGAATTTCTCCTGCCTTGGCTGGCACTTCCTCCAGCCTCCCTCCCTCTGTCCCCAGGTCCAGATTGTCCCCTGACAGGGACACTAGGTGGTCACACTGGCTACATGTAGAAATTCAAATGTGAACAGGTCATTTTCTTTTGTAAGACTTTTTATATTCCTTCACTTGATTAAGGAAATGTGGGGAAAAAAATCTATCGCCTCTTCTCAAATATAACGTAAGTGCGAATGCTTCGCAACCTTCTCTCTTTCCTGAAATAGTCCCTCTGCTTCTTTCTCCTAGGCTAGAGGAGTGTTGTGGAGAGGTTGCCTGTCTGTGATGAGCAGGGCTGCATTATGCACCCTGCATAATGACTTCAAAATGACTTCTCCATCCAAGTCACATCCAAAATGACTTTCTCCCTTGCTACCTGATTTCAGTGTGAAAGAAGCTAGGCAGGGCTCACCTTCCCTGCCACAGATGCAGCACACTGCCCAGCTGAGTTCTAGAGGGATCTGTTGCTATTGCCCCCTAGGGCCCGTCTGCCCACCAAGCCAGCATTCCTGGGGTGTGGGTCCTAGGTTGCCTCCTAGCCAGAGCCAGACCCACAGTAAATCAGTGTAGGATAGAATGGGGGCCACTGATCTGTGTTTTTAACAAGCTCTCCAGTGATTTGCTTTGCAGTGCTCAACACACTAAATGGATCACTGCCAGCTTTGAGGGGCTGTCTTTCTTCTCTGCATCCCCACTGCCAACATGTTCCATGATATTTCTTGGAAGAACAACTACTCAATTAAATGTGTATAAATACCTTCATGGCTTAGGCATGGTAGAATTCACCCAAAAGTGAATTCCCATAAACAGACAGAAAAGGCCCAAGGACGACTTCTTGGCGATGCTGGGTTGAAGCTTTGCTTTCTTGCTAGTGAGTGTGACTAATAATGTCAATTGCACTCTTGAGTCAGTGCTCTGTCTTTGTTGGGAACCAGCAACTGGGCGACTCTCCACAGACAGACAGAAGTCTGGCCCGCCTCCCCAAAGCCTTTTTAGACAGATGTTA
Organism: Capromys pilorides; assembly: GCA_004027915.1. NCBI lineage: Eukaryota > Metazoa > Chordata > Mammalia > Rodentia > Capromyidae > Capromys > Capromys pilorides. The sequence continues at coordinate 8,382 of PVKN010029767.1, forward strand.
TATGTAAGCTATGACGAGACTAACAAGAGCTATTTCTCGATATCTTGTCATTCACACACTACATTTGATCTTTTCCTGTTGGAAAGGGGGAAGGATGGGCTCCTGTCTGTCTATGGATACACTGCCACTGGGAAGTGGGCAACCTGCAATAGAGAAGGGTACTTGCCTGGGAGTCAGTGCCCTGAATGTAGCCCTCCTTCTGCCCTGGTGCTCCTGGGTGACTTTGGAAGGCCACCTCCACTCATAGACCCTCTGACTGTCTCTTTGACCAACACAAACATGGGTTTGCCTGTGAGTGTGAGAAGTAGTCTCAGAGACAGAAAGAGAAACTAGAGGTCAAATGAGGGGAGCCCCACCAATACGCAATATGTGGCTGATGAGGCTCTACATAAAGATACTGCCACACTTGAGGTCATATTTCCTTCCCAATATAGCTGGCTAATATTGTTTAGAGGGTATTTCCTTGTTGTCCAAAAGGGAGTTAGAGGAGGATAGGATAAAGAAACAAAACAAGTGTGCTCAAGAATATCCTCAAAGAATAGAAGTGGAGGGAAAAAAATCATATTTGAATTTAAGCCTCTGAAAACATTTGACAAAGTACTGAGCTCCCCACTGCAAGTTTGGTTATGAATTCTCACAAGAGCTCCTGGCATCTTAGGACCCACTGTTCCCTGTGACCCTTTTAACTTCCCGCTACAAGGTTATGATTCCTAGAAGTAGATCTGTACCTTATAAGTTTCTCAAAATGCCACTGTCTGGGAGACATCCAGTTCCTCTCTCCAAAGAGAGTCACACCTTCATGTTCCCTTTGAGGAGCCCTGTCCCAAGTCATACAGCCAAGATCCCCCACGCAAGAGGAGTTACTTCTCCATCAGATCTGCTGAGAGAGAACATTTGTCTGGTCTCAAACCATTACAGAGGAACAACTGTGTAAGTGCAATGAAATTCCTGTGTTTTCAGATGAAAACAGACTTTCAGCCACAGTTGGAATGCATGGTATTAAGATACCCAGACAATCTTAGTTTTTCTAAAATCTCCCCAAAGTGTTTTCTCCTCCTTCTCCTCCTCTTGCTCCTCTTCCTTCTCCTTCTCCTCCTTCTCCTTCTCTTGCTCCTCTTCCTTCTCCTCCTCCTTCACCTTCTTCTTCTTCTTTTTCTTCTTCTTCTTCCCTTACCATGGTCATACATGGGAGAGAAATCCCTAAGTCAAAAATTTTGCCCATTCCCATAAGTATGACTTCTTGAACCTTCCAAGAGGCAGCAAAGAGGCCAACGTGATTACTCAGCCTCTAACACTTCACCATGCAGTGAGTCATCAAAGCAGCTGAAGATTCTGTGCCTTTCTGAACTTAACTATCTTAAACATGCTTTCGGAGGCACTACTGCCATGTAGCTTTCAAGAAGAATGAAGGATACACAAGAGGAATTTTCACGCAGGGACAAAGCAATACACCATGCTGCCCCCTTTCATCTGTGTTCCCTTGGCCAATATTTATGTCACTGCATTGGAATGAGTTCAGTCCCATGTTCCTGCATTTCCTCCCCACATATTTGCTATGTAGCTTTTGCGTATCTTCTGCCTGTCCGTGAATAAATTTTAGGATCGTTTTCAAAGATCATCGGGCAAACAAGAATTTTATCTCATTTAAACTTTCATTTTGTCCCTGGCCTGGTGACCTTGGTCAAGTGGGTTTATGTCCTCTGAGCCTTAATGTGGCAATTACATGTTGGATAGGCATTGTAATCATCTGGACACTAAGAAATGCTAGTGCTTGGGCCCAGTTCCAGAGCTGCCAATCCGTTCACTTTATGGCTGACTCAGACATCGGCAGTTGGAAAACCTGGGGGCCCATACATGCTCCAGGTCCTTCCTTGTCTTTCAAGGTGAACTTATTGGACCAACAGCATTAATCTCCCCTGTTCACCTAAAGTGGAGAAGCTTATTACATACACCTACAACCAGACACTCAGCACCTGAATGTGCATTTTAACAAGACCCCAGGTGATTCACAGTTCCAAGTCTGTTGCAATGATTTGTTAATGGTAGATAATCATATTCAGGATGTGCTAAGATCCACACTCCACGTTTTCTCTTGTGTAATCTCAAAAGGGTGCTGAGGGAAAACTACACATGCAATATCTCTTGAGAGGTTTTGGCCTGGCTCATAGAGCTGGTAGAGCTCTGGCTATGTGACTTGACAAGTTTGCAAGAAGTGCTGGCCATTCTTTGGTGTGATGTTCTCAAGAGACCCAGTGTTAACATCAAAATAAATACATAAAATGGTTCTCAGTTTAGCATTTTTCTTTTATATCAAAAACTCAACCTCCCTCCAGATATTTGATAAAATTAGTCTCCTTTTTTGATCAAATTTTCATCTGGTCTGGGACTTCCTCAGCCACTGTTTGCCAGACTGACTTAAGAAGCAATAAGAAGTGGTTATTAGAGTGGGGATTGGGTAAACCAGAAGCTGTTGGTGTTGGGCTCCAGCAGGAGGAACAAGCTTCTTTATATGGACTGGCAAACCTATTTGTATAAATAAAGTTTTATTGGAACACAGTCCTACTCATTCTTTTCCACATGGCCAATGCTGTACACTTACTTCAACAGCAGCACTTTATCATGAGAACCTGAAAATAATACCAGCTGGCCTTGCACAAAGGAAGTCTGCTTTGTCCTGATTTGCAGCAGCCACTGGAGGAGGACAAGGTTGGGTACACGTGCTCAGCTGGGCCCACTTTTCTACTTGGCTTCACAGCCCGGTCTGTGGCCATGCTCTCCACCAGACATGAGCAGCTGTGAGGTCAGTGAAGCCAGGCAGAGGGCCTAGGACTGGTTCATCTGCATTCCAGAGCAGCAAGAAAGAGAACATCATCTTGGTACCCAGAAAGCAGCGTTTGTCATTTGTCAAACTAGTAGGCCCATGACTAAGCTTCTGCATTTCAGGCAGGGATGGATAAGGAGTCTGGTGAGGGAGCCCTGAGTGAATGCCAGAGCCAAGCCTTCTACACAGGGAGGGAGGCAAAGCCCATACCCTAGCAAACTTGAAAGGTAAACTAATTTGTTCCCAGGCTTTTTCAAGCAAGAAATTCCTTCCTCAAGGAAAGTCGTGAGCACTTGAAATATAAACAGGAGGCCAATTTTGGATACTATCAGAAGTTTCTAAAATAAAAACATATGTTCAGTCTCTTTTTTTTTCCCCTCATCCTAGAGTTATAGAGTAATCTAGAGTCACATAAAGTTTGATCTCTGCTGTCTGAAAATCAGTAATTTGTGAGTAAACAACAGGAATATTTTGCACAATGGGACATTTACAAATGGAGAGACAGAAAGTGGAAGGCAGAAAGAATCTTCCCAAACATGGGTTCTTGAAATTCAGAAACCCTTTTGATTGAACCTAAATATTTAATTTTTCTACTTCTGTTTCTGTTTTTAATAATTTTATTACTTTTAATAAGAAATAACAATGAGACGGTTTCAAAACATGTTAGTAGGACAGCCACAGTGATTAATACAACGCATATTGTTGTCCTCATAGTAGTTGTTCAGACTATAAGATGCAGACCTGACAATTCGTCCAGATGGCAGACACTGACAAAAGCTCTACCCAGTGCTGTACATGGTTTCAAGGTAAATCCTGAGGGGACTTGACCCACCTTGTCGAATACAAAAATTACACATTTTGTTGTGTAAGCCCTGCTTTAACTTGACCTTAACCACCTGGAAGAAAAGTTTAACCATGAGGCATAAAAAGTAAAGCCAGATAATATGCTGAGTTGTAAAAGGCTCAAGTCAACAGCTTCCAACATTGCCAATTCTGCTGATAACCCACTACTATTATAGAATATTGGTCTATGAATACAACTACTTTCTCTTAGCTCAATGATAAGAAATATTTGCACCAATAGTGTTTAGAAAAGTTATGATCACTCCTGTTTCTTCAGTGCCACTTCTTTTATCCTCATTTGACTTCTATTTCTTCTAGTAGGTGTTAGTGGGCCCGGGTAGTGATCAGAATCAGGCCTACCCTACGGGAGGCCTCTGCATAGCAGCTCGTTGAACTGAAGTCTAATGATGAGCTCATGCCTAATCTTATCCAAAAGGCCTTTTCAGATCTGCCACAGTGAGAGCTAATGAATGTTCCAAGTCAAACCAAACAGAAGACAAGACAAGAAAATGAAAAAGATAAAGATACTAGCAGTCTTGGGCTTGATTGTTCAAACTATGCTCTTGCTGTTTCATCTTTCAAGTTTTTATCAAAATGAAAAATGAAAAGCCTTTCCATAATCTCTCTGTATAAACTTTCTGTTGCCAGGCTATTCCCTCATCAGGGAATAATTCCCTCATCAGGGGCTGGCTTAGCTGCGGGTCTCTGGCATGAGGATATCAAAATGTGGCTGAATCCACCTTCAGAGCCAAACTTGGAATGTGCGGTTTATAAACTTCTGATAGCTTCCTAGGAGTGATGGTGTTTTCGCGCCCAGTCATCAAGAGGAGTAGAGTGCTTTTCCAAGGTTTTTTTTTTTTTT
>PVKN010029768.1:0-12816 GCA_004027915.1 Capromys pilorides
CAGTTTTCATTGATTGTAGGATGCGACTCTGTACAAGTGTAACTGATAGTGAAGTTTCACGAGCCAAAAATCTTCTGAAAACCAACATGTTGTTACAGCTGGATGGTAAGAATGACTTGGGCTGGACATGGCTCAGTGGTAGGGCCCATTCCCTAGCAGGGCAAAGAAGGGTCTTGTCTTCAGACTGGTGACTTATATTTTAGAACTTAAGTTTTCCTTCTTTTTAAACAGGTTCTACACCAATTTGTGAAGATATTGGGAGGCAGATGTTATGCTATAATAGGCGAATTCCTATCCCTGAGCTTGAAGCAAGAATTGATGTAAGTAGTTTTAGGATACAGTTGGAGCTCGTATCAAAAGATCATTATAAAGGCTGAAAATATGTCCTCTACATCTTGATTAGGTTTTAAAAAGTCCCAGGTATAGAATTTTTCTTTACTACCAAAAGCTCCGAATGATTGTACCTTCCCTGCTTTAGGCTGTGAATGCTGAGACACTTCGAGAAGTCTGCACCAAATATATCTATGACAAAAGTCCAGCTCTTGCTGCTGTTGGTAAGCCTGGCTCCTTCAGTCCTGTCCACAAAGGTGGCCATGTCCTTTTCATTCAGTTTTAAATACCTTCTCTTTAATCCACAGGTCCTATTGAGCAGCTACCAGATTTTAACCAGATTCGCAGTAACATGTGCTGGACTCGTGGTTAAGATTGTTGTAATCAAAATCCCTAATGCAGGGGTTCGGGAGATAACTGCGGTCTAAGCGCCTGCCTAGCAGTGCAAGGACCTGAGTTGGAGCCCTGGTACAGCGTGCTACGCTGACGAAACCCCAAGCATGCTGTGAGCACTGAAAGCTGGTGTGGTGGTGCACACCTGTAATCCTAATGCTGGGGAGGCTGAGAGAGGAGGATCACTACGAGTCTGATCTGTGCAGTGAGACCTTGTAACAAATAGTTTTCTTAAAAAGTATTTTTAAAAATCCCTAAAGCAAAAAACAAGTGTGTTTGCAAATTTTTGAGATTACCACCTTTTATGATTACCACCTTTATGATTGTTTTGTATAAGGTCAGTCTTAGTGCTCCAAGAAATTGTATTAGAAGCAGCACACATTCAAATTATTACCATAAATATAATTTTGGAAATAAAAATTTTATACAGTGTTTTCAGTTTTATTATAAAAATGCACACACACGAGGATTGTCGTTACGTCACTTCCTGGCTCTAGTTGCATTCAGCACTTGCTCTTGAGCAGCCTTCTTTGCTTTTACCATCTCCACAAGTTCCTAGGGAAGAGAATGGTGTAATTTAAGAGCTGTCACTTCAAAAAGCCACATCCAACAAAATTTATAAAGGTTTATAAAGGTCATTTTGTAATGTCTTTAGCGCTAGGACTACTGTGGAAGTAAAATATCCATGATGATACCTTTTCCTATCCAAATAACAGAAAAACCAAAATATAAGCTATATCACAAGCACAGTATGAAACTGATAAACTAGAAATTACCACCTTGTATCGTTTCATGCAGTCCTTCTTTGTCCTGCCTGGAACCGCTTCTGCAATTTTTTCCCATCTCTCAGGTGTGTTCACAGGGTATGTTTTCAACGCTTGTTCCAAAAGCTTCTGTTCTTCTGTTGTCCAAGGAGTGAAGTCTGTGCAGGGACCTGTTGAAACAGAGACAGTATCTGCCTCATTACTAGTCTCCTGACACCTATTGTACACTCATCAGACCTTTGTTAATTTGCTAGATAGGCTCCTGGAAAGTACTTACTTTATAGTGGGGGAAACACACCCATCAAAATCAAGCCAACCACACAAGAGGTCAGTATTATATAAGCAAGCTTAACAATAACATTTCATATTCTTGTGTAGATGATGCTAAAAATCTCTACTGTCAGTGCAGTTCCTCTTGTGTCTGCTTGTTCCTCTTGTGTTACTGCTTGTGTCTAGATGTCCCCCAAAACCTCATGGAGTCATGAGATGGCTTTTCATAGGTGGCTTAGTCTAGGCTGTATAAAGTAGTCGCACACTGGTTTGGTACAGCGCTGGCTGGGGGTGTGAGCGCTAGGACCTACAGACTGTGCACAGTGTAAGGAACAGGAATAGGGCTGCTGTGCTCTTGCCTATCTGTTTGCCATACTCTGCAGACTGCTTTTCCTCTGCAGTGCCCCTCCGCCACACCACCCTGCTTTGGAGCCAGCCAACTGGGGACTAAAACCTCTACCAACTGTGAGCCGAGATAAACCTTTCCTCCTTTAGCTTGTCTCGGGGCCAAGCAAGACAGTAAGCTGAACCTTTCGGTTTACAAGATGTGTCACAAACAAATACACATTACTTAAGGACCTTATGTATTTACTCCAATGATGAGAATACTAAAGGCAGTAGCACCTACACCAACACTGGAAATCTGTTTAAAATTCTATTCCGTGAGATTGAGCACAAAGAGTAGAAATACAAGTGACTGCCCAATTGAAAATGTGTACTCAGAACTCATCTGTACTTAATGGCAGATTAGAAGCTTTTTTGAAGGCAGATCTGCAATTGTATCAAGTTCTTGGCCAAATTTCCTTTTATTGGGATGAGTCTCCTTAATATGCTATACATTTAGGGATGTGAATTTACTCTCTGCTGTTCTGTAGTTACTTCAGAAAATGGAGTGAAGCATACTGTGCCAAAATTCCTGAGAAATCACTGGTGAGTGACACCAGGGGTGGGAGGTGCAGCTCGGCAGCAGAGAGGCGCCTGGCTGCACAGGCTCTGGGTTTGAGGTGAGTACCACAGAAAGGAAGACAAGGGTAGGGGCAGCTTGCTCTTTAATGGGCCGCTGGAAGAGACTTCCCAGTCTATCCATCAGCAAGGCAAAGTCAGACACATGCAGCATCACTGCCAGGCACTTCTGTGAGGCGCAGAGCATTCTACGAATGCTGTGTGGTGTCTTGTGGAAGATGCAAAGGAGTGGGAAAATAAGCCACTCTTGAGGTCCCCTTGGGTGTTCTGAAACTTGCACTTCTTGTTACTTCACTAAAACCTACGTCAGGCCTACCACAAAAAGGGCACCCCAAATTTTTGTAAGTATAGCATGACTTCTTCCCGTCTACAAAACATAGTAAATCCTGTATTTTCAAACTGGAAGTAAACCAGATTATAGGTAACACCAGGACCAGCTACAGTTTATCACGTAATAAAGTCTCAATCTAAAAATGTGTCGGGAATTATGACCTGGAAAACATCCAAGAGTAAAGAAAGATAACTCAAAAATGAATTAAATGAAACTTCAGAAAGCAAACTTCAAAATATTTGTCGCAATTTAAAAATCTTATTACATCTCATACATGAACAAAATTTCACAAGTAAAAGACATTACAGATGTGATGCTGGCTAATATTTTCTTTTCAGAATCTTACTAAATTGCACAACTCAATGAAGGTCATGACTTAATTTGAAAAACACAGATCCAGAGTAGTTCTGTTAGCTAGAACACCCAAGACAGTGACAGCACTTTAATAGTTTCCATCCTTATTCTGAAATACTTGTGAAGAGTAGAAAGCCTCCCTGTATGCCCTGCCTGGAATGTAAAAGCACTACCACATTTGCTAATTTTCATATATATGCATTGTCCTCAGAGACAGTTGTAGACATGGTACCTTCTTTACTCCTAAATCACTTGTTTTCCTTAAAGATCAGGAAATTTTCTGACAACTAGAGTATATTATTAAAGTCAGGAAATTAACGGACAAAATGCTATCACTTCTTCACTGTCCCAGCAGCACCTTTAACACTGACTTGCAGTACATGGTGGACAAGTGCACCCTCTCTAAGCTATCTGCCTGGAAGAACCGCAAGGGCTGGCAGAAACGAATCTCTCGCTGTCCCAGATGTGCTTGCTCTCTACATCTTCTAGTCTAAGTAGTTCATAGTCTACTCTTTCTGAACAGACCGCAGGAGGTCTGCTCCATCTTCAAGTGGCCCAGAGACCACGAAGTCAGTGTTTTCTACTTGTAAAAAAACAAAACCTACCTTCAAATCGTTCCGATGGTGTTGCATTATCTGCTTGAGGTACCACTCCATGTTCTTTTCTAAATTTATCAAAAGCCTTTCTGTTTATGTCATCTTTTTGATGAGGGTCTGAGAAACAAAAATTTTAATACATTTAATATCATCTCGCTCAGTCCTTCATTAAATGCACAAATTTACGTGAAAATTATGTATCCAAAGTAGCAAAATGACTTTGTAGAAGCAGCTCACCAAGCTTCTGGAGACTCTTTGCTTTGCCAATAACATCTTTGGCTGTTCTTTTGACACCAGAAGAAGAATGTATGTTCATGTAGTTAGCAATCACTTCCCACCTAGAGTGACAGTGTTAGCTTGTTAACAGTAAGGAAACAAACAGTAAATTTTTATAGCAGAGGAGTTATAATATCTAGAGAATGAACTTTAAATTTGCCTACTTATGCCTTTAGGATACATCACTATCACTGGATAATGTTTAAATAACTACATCTTGGTTTTGATTTGTTTGTATAAAACCATACCAACTCTGTAGAAGTCAACAGAAATCAAGTTGAACATCTGTGTATACTGCCCATCCTATACTCTATCTTAGGAGAGATCATGTGGAAAACCATCCTCATTACCTCATCTACAGAACGCAGGAGGCTGCCTCTCTAAAGCCTGAGTTTTAACCCTACACTGTGAAGGAAGCAATAATCTGAAATGGGAAGCAAACACCTAAGACTGAAAGGGAAACTAATGGGTGAGATGAGATGTTCAGAACTCAATGTGCTTTTCACCCTTTCTGCTAACATCCTGAATTCCTAGATTCAAGTTTAAGATTCCCAATAACCAGTGCTGATATCTGCATTTTTGCCTCCAGGCTTCTATGCTTTAAAAAGTTTCCATGAAAACCAGTACCTTGAATTTGTTCCAGCAGGGAAAAGATTCACAGCTTTAATTAGTAACTGCAGATCATCTTCTGACCAATTTTTACTGCTACTTCCACAACCGCCAGTTGACTTCTCTGCATTCTTAGATGCTTGTCTCATGCGAGCTTCAGCTTCTTCTTTCTCTTTTCTAATTTGCTCATTTATTTCTTCTATCTACACAGATATGACAAGTAAGTCAAGACTCACAGCCTCCTGCTACTCCCTGCCACAGTTCTTGCTCATGAACTCTCCATGTGTGGCTACACTCTGATCTTCTGCTCCTCTCAGGCCACCTTGAGGGGCAACAGGAGTCCCACCCTGACTGCCACATCCTCGAGTCTGTAGCTAGCAGGGTTACTGGGTTTTCACAAGCAAGGCCTTTTTGAATCTCACTTTCAACTAAAAGTGAAGGGAGGCCTGTTTTACCTTGAAGTCTAACTTTTTATCTTGTTCCTTTTGGTCTATCCTCAAATACATACAAAGGAAATCTTTACTGGAACGTTGAGGCTTCTGTCAGCTGGTGTCTGGGAGTCACTTTTGACTAGTTTCTCCTCTTCAATCCCTCAGAGCCAGCCCCAGCCGAGTTTTAGCTAGATGTGGTGACACGCACCTATAATCCCAGCTCTTAGGAAGCTGAGGCAGAATTACCATGGATTCAAGGCCAGCCTGAACTAGGTGAGACCTGTCTCCAAAAGTTTTCCCTGATTCTAAACTTTCATAGTCCAGATCATTAGAGTAGGACTCATTACTGTGCAGCTTGCCAAAGCCTGCTGCTTGCACAGTGTTGAACCTTCTGGTATGAGAACTGGTCATGATGGCACCAAGACACTGCTTAATTAAGACTCTTTCTAACCCATTCCATTTTCCACTCCTTCTCTCCCTAGCATCCTCTTCTACCACTGTCTTATAGTTTATACTGTTTCTTTTTTTTTATAGATTTAATTTTATTTTAAAGAGTAAAAATAGCAGAAACAAAGATAGAAAAACAGTAACAAGAGTACATATAGTACAGAATTTCAAAACAAGAAGAATTTAACAATGGTTGTATTACATATTTTCATCATCAAATCAGTTTAGATTAATAGATATAGGTATGTAAGATTGATCAAACAAACATTAACACTTTCAATAAACAATTTTTTAAAAAATCTTCCAAATACATTTTGTATTTAAGTCACTCTTCTAAAAAAATTATAGGGGTTGAGGATGCAGAAAACGCAAGGTCCTGGGGTTGATTCCTGGTACAGCCCAAAATTAATTAATTAATTACTTTTTTTTGAGTCCTTACACTAGGGAGCCTACATGATATTTGAGTTTATGCTATTTCTTGGCCTGCACCTCAGCCCTGTGTCCCCCGCAGGCCGGGTCAGCCCTGTCGCCGCTTTCCTTAACCGTCACTGTGGCCTGGCCCCTCACAGCTCTTCCCATGGGTGCTCCATCTTTGGTCCTCAGCCTTGCTCTCTAGCGTAACTTTTCCTGTGCTCCTTTATGGCAGCAATAGCATCAGGCTTCTCCAAGTCCCCCAGGTCGATGCTATTTTATTAGTTATTTATACTTTAACTGAATTCAACTTCTGGGCCTGAGTCCCTCAACTGAAAGAAAGGGATCAGACTAGACAAAGATCTCTTTGGCTCTAAACGTCACCCTATAGAAATACTCTGAATAATCAAAACAACTACTATGGAAAACTTATGATGATTGTGCCAGATACCACAAATCAAACAGTAAAACAAAACACCACCACACTAAATCATTTTCAAAAAAAACATTTAATACAAACAACACACAAAGTCGGATTAGACACTCCTGGCCCTGCATGAACAATGTGTCAGCTACAGAAACAGTTTCAATTGCAAAGGTCCCCCACAAACCTCACTTGCTGAGGGGGCTTTCAGACCGTGGGCTGGTGCTACTCAGTGGATGCACCCATGGCTCAGTGCAGTAGCTGTGTGCGCTGGTGGGGGGCACAGCCTGCCAGGAGGGGCTGGAGCGTGACCTGGAAGGCTGTGTTACTGCCCACAGTGCCCGCTTCTCTGCCCTATGGTTGCCAAGGGCTAAGCACCTTCTCTGGCACCAACTGGCACATGACCTATAACCAAGAGCCCAACACACCTCTCCTCTAAGTTTTATGTGTCAGGTGTTTTGTCCCAGCAAGAAGCACAGTGACTATGACAAACAGTGAGGTAAAATAGTAGCCCTGTCTTCTGTTACCTGCTTCTCCAGCGCAGCTTTTCCTCCTTCTCTTGTGGATGATGTGAGCGTTTCATTCAAGCACTGTAAACTAAAGAGATGGGGATGAAGGCTGGGCTGCTGCCCCAGGGCCCAGCACACCAGGCACAAAACCCGGGCATCTCCCCACCATGGGAAAAGCTGGAACTGTACTGAGCCCAAGAGAGGGCTTGCATAGCAACTCCACACGTAGCACACACCTTGCTAGTTCAAGCCGGTCACAGAGTTTCTCCACTTCTTCCATCATTTTCACCCGTTCTGCCTCATTGTCTGAGAAGTGATTCCAAGTCTGGAAGCACAAAGGCACACATTTCCACCTTACACCTATGGATGTCAGCAATACCTATAAGCCGAGCACCAACACTGCGAGGCTCTGACCAGAGATGACCAGAGGTGCACGCTGCGGCTGTGCTGTGGGCAAGCTTCGGGCCTCCTCAGAGCAGCTGCCATGGAGTGCGTGTACAGCTGGCCTCAGTCTCTGCTCATCCTCAGATGCCTGAAGTGCTGACTCACTTGTCACTTCACCATTAATCACTGCATTTTTGTTTTGTTTGTTCAACACAGGATCTCACAACGTAGTTCAGGCTGGCCTCAAACTCACAGCATTCCCCTCCTCAGCCTCCTGAGTGCTGAGATTAAGGGCAGGCACTACATCACCCAGATTAACCACTGAGTTTTCTGAGGGCAAGGATTATGTCACTTTTATTTTATCTACATTAATTACAAATGCTTGGTACACAGTATCACACATTTCATGACTGAATTAATTCATGCTGCACAGAAACAAAAAGCCTCAGTTACTAAGTGCCAGAACTTTGACCTTTATTTATACACCACCCCTAAGAACCACTCAAGCTTTGTAGCTCCTAATTGGCCTTTAAAGGTCTCAGAAACTCAGAGGGTGCTGTGTCTTATGGGTGAGATCACCTCAATGCTTCTGCAGTGATTATCACTGCCATAAAAAATGGGAGAAGAGAGGCGGCCAGGTGCCAAGGTTACCTCCCAAGGGGCCCACAAGCCAGAAAGTAGCAAGAAGAGGACTTCAAAGACAGGCAGCTGCTCTGAGCCCATGCTTTTTTCTTTTGCACTTAGCTCTTTGTTCTTGCTTACACCAAAATGCCTCCGCCCCCACCACCACTACTGGGGATTAATAAACCCAGGCCCTTAACACTGGGCTACCTTCCCAGGTCTTTTTTTTTCAAGACAGTGTCTTGTTAAGTTGCCTGGGTTGACTTCAAAGTTATCATCCTCTTGCCTCAGCCTCCCCAAGAGCTCAGATTACAGGAATATGCCAGCATACCTGGCTCAAGTACTTCTATCTTTATTTTTTAATTAAACCTCTTTCAAAGCATGCTGTGGGGCTTGTTCATTTCATGTGTTTTACTAAATGAAGCTTTAGGTTAGCATACAGTTACACATGTTCAAATCTAAAGCTTTCTGGACAGTCATGTGAAAAGTAACATTTTTAAACACATATCAAGCATTTACATAGTTTCTGAATTTCACTGTAGTGGTATACAGCCCAATATTCTCTTGTAGCTATCTTCACTACGAGTTAGAATTATGTGAATTTACTCATTCATTCTGTTAGTAAGGAGCACTATTGCCCTTTGATTTTACCAGTTTAAGACACAAGAAGAATGCCTGGACAAAATTACACTAAAAACTTTTGGGGAACCGGTGAGATAGCTCAACAGTCTAAAGTGCCTGCTTAGGCAAATGGGACAGCGCCATGCCAGTCTCACCCCCAGGGTGGGCTGAGCTAGCCACAAATATATAAATAAATATTAAATAAATAAACTTTTGGGGTTTTTCAGTTAAAACTTTTTACTAAAAGTTTGTATTCAAGTGAAAACTGCCCATTCTCACCCAAATGATGTCTTTGTTCAAATTAAAGTGAAAGTTAAACTTCTAAAGTACCTTTTCTTAAGATAAAAATGTGTTTACACCAGTAGAAGCAACCAGCTCAACAGATTCTCAGAAACATGCTCTGGTTTTTCCAATAGATGCCAGTGAGGATGGGAAAGTAATGATAGGAGAAGGCATGCTACAAAATCAGAGGATCTTAAAAAAGCCACGCCTAAGCCTTCGTATTAATCTTACTTGGAATATAACTTGTTTAAATCAACTATCAGAAGACATAGATGCTATAAATCAGAGAGCTCTAAATACGGAGAAGGTGGCTGAGCATGGTCATGCATACTTGGCATCCCAGCACTTGGGAGACAAAGGCAGGAGGATCACTGTGAGTTCTAGACCAGCCTGGGCTACACAGGAGCTCAAGGCCAGCCTGAACTGCACAGTCAAACCCTGTCTCAAAAATGCAAAAAGAAAAAAATATCAAAATATTAAACTCTCTGCTTTGATAGTGACGTCATGATCTTCTAAAAAGTTATTAGGTTGGTACAATGAAATAGCACATGCAAAATGTAAAAAATTAAAAACATTTACATTACAAGATAAAGCCCATGACCTATTTGATTGTATTTGCAAAGCATAAAAACAGACATTTCCAGCTTAATTAGTAGCCTACTTTACTCTGTACTTACTATTTGCTCAGGGAGCCCCACATACCTTGCATGAGTTTCGAAGCTTTTGCCTTTCCTTCTTAATGGCTTTTTTCTGGATATCTTTTTCCTTCTTGGCCAATAATGCTTGCTGTCTAACTTCTTCCTCTTCTTTCTCCTTAGCCAATCGAGCAGCTTCTAATTCAGCTTGTCTTTGCTTTAAAAATGGAGAACAAAATCATTTAAGTAAGAAAACTAGAATTTCTACATGTTCTATAATCATTTAAAGAAATAAACATTTTAATAAATCAGAAAAAAGGTAACATTAACTTCTGAAGAATGAAGGCTGAACTGGAAAAGACAGCTGATAAAGTTCTGCAGACATTCACAATATCAAAAAATATAAAACAAATCATAGAAATAAGCACAGAATTAAAGGAATTTACATCTTCATGTTTGTTTAATAATTTGCTGGTAAGGACCATCTAGCAACCACATGAACTTGTCAAGACTCATTCACAGTAGCAATGAATTCTCCAATTCCAGATTATACATTAAACTGCATGGTAATACTTGAACGAATCAGCAACTGGGACTCCTCTTACTGAGAAGTTTTTTCACATCAAAAGAAATTCCAAACAGAGTGAAAAGACAACTCACAACAATGGAAAAAAATCTTAACTAATAAGCACTCAGACAAAGGTCTTCTCTCTAGAATTTATAAAGAACTAAAACCATTAGGGCCCCAAAATTTAAAGACCCAATCCAGAAATGGGCATCCAAATAAACACACACTTCTCAGAAGAACTACTAGAAGCTAATAAATAGATGAAAAATTGCTCCACATCACTAGCCATCCATGAAACGCAAATTAAAACAACACTGAGATACCATCTCACCCCAGAAAGAATGACTATCATAAAGAAATCAACTAATAATAAATGTCAGAGAGGCTGTGGGGGAAAAGGAACCCTTCTCCACTGCAGCTGGGAATACAGACTGGTGCAATCATTATGGAAAATCAGTGTGGAGCCTCCTTAAAAGAACTAGGACTAGAGGGGCTGGTGAGATGGCTCAGTGGTCTAAAGCGTCTGCTAAGAAAACTTAGGCAACTGCAGGGACCACAGTTGAATTCCCGGCACCACATGCTGCGCCAGACCACACCCCCAGGGCAGGCTGAGCCGGCCATTAAAAAAGGAAAAACAAAAAACCAAAAAACTAGGACTGGAAATCTCATTCAATCCAGCTATACTCTTACTGAGAATTTTCCCACAAGAACTGAAAACATCGTATCACAGAGATATATGTGCACCTATGTTTATAGCAGCACAATTTGTGATAGTCAAATCTTCAAAACAACCAAAATGCCCATCATCTGAAGAATGTATGAAAAAGATGTGGCGCTATTATACAATGGAGTATTACTCAGCTATAAAGAATAATAAACTCAAAGTCTTCATATGTAAGTGGATGCAACTTGAAGATACACTCATAAGTGAAATAAACCTACATGTATAAATACTGTATAGTCTCCCTAGTGTAAGAACTCAAAAGAAGAAATAAAATGGAAAGGTACAACATAGTTAAATGAAAAGCGAGAACTTAAGGATTAAACAACAAAGACAGAACAAGGAGAAAAGTTAGGAAACATGGCAAGGGTAAAACCATACATATATATACACAAGATGGTTAAGTCAGTGGTCCTACGAATCTCCATCAGGTTTTTGAAACTAGCAGTTAACTGGTAGAATTCTTACCCTGACTGACTTTATATGCTGGTATCTATGAACTAAGCAACTACACTGAGGAGAGCAATGTATAATATTAAAACCATGCTTGGAAAACCTATCATTCTGGTCTTCTAAATGCATACTGCTTCTAATGTCTTACCACAACTATTGCTATACTCTCTTTCAAGTAAATGTTTGTTTAAAAAACACAAAAAAAAAGGTAATAAGAGACAAGGAAAAAAATGCGATAGGATTGTCCTGCTACAATGCTGTATATGGTTAGATTTCTAAATTTCAGTGTAAATTGTTTTTTCTACATTCTATAGGGATTTAAAGTTTAGAATATCAACAACTGTTGGGAAGTACCTGTTCCATGTTATGTCTAAGACATTTGACATTCTTAAAGATAGTGATAAGCTCAAGTGCCTGCATTACAGTAATAATATTAAGCTTCTCTTCTGGATGATTAACAACTTAAATTTGCAGATGAAAAAATAGGGCTATAAAGATAGCTAATATTTTGGCTCTAGCCCTTCAAGGTCAGTGAGGACTCAGGACATAAGAGAACCTGTACTGTAACATCCCATAACTCAGTGGTGTTCCAAATTTTCTTATCAAGCAGATTATGGGGCTATAGAGGAAAGTGATCAACAAAGTATAGTGTGGCTAAGGAGAGTCACCTAGAGAGCAAACATTCTCTCAGGCTTTCATATAGAGCAAACTGGTCAAGCAATGGCCATGACTCATCCAGATAGCTGACACTGACAAAAGTTCTACAAACCACTATACATGGTTTCAGGGTAAAACCTGAGGGGATTTGACTGACCTTGTTAGATACAAAAGTTACATTTTTTGTTTTATAGGTTTTGCATTATCTTGGTCTTAACCATCCAGCAGAAAAGTCTAACCACAAGGTATAAAAAGTAAAGCCATATTAATATGCTGAGCTATTTTAAAAGGCTCATCAGCAACTTCTGACATTGCCAGTTCTGCTGATAACCCACTACTATTATGGACTATTGGATTATATTGTGTTATTTTGCTGAATTCATGCACCTACAATATCTGAATGGCAATGGAACACCCATCTCTGACAAAACAAACAAGGAGATATAAATGAAGGACCATTTTGTAGTGAAAAAAGTAGGATAGATATACAAGTACTTTCTTAGTTCAATTTGAAGAATGATTTGTACTAATTGTGATTAGACAAGATATTATGTCTTGGGGCCGGGGAAATAGCTCAGTAGAATAAGTGCTTGCCTGGCAAGCACAAGGGCCTGAGTTCAATCCCTGGTCCCATGGAAAACAAAAAAAAGATATCATGTCTACATGTTGTCCTCTGAATAACTATGAAGACAATAATATGCAATGTATTAATTATTATAACTGTCCTACTAATCTGTTTTGAAACTGTCTCATTGCTATTTCTCAT
>PVKN010029769.1:0-12921 GCA_004027915.1 Capromys pilorides
TTTTTTTTTTTTTTTCGGTACCGGGGATTGAACTGAGGACCTTGCATTTGCCAGGCAGGCACTTGTGCCACTGAGCTATCTCCCTGGCCCCTAATCACGTATATTGTATTTATTTATTTATTTTCAGAACTGGGGTTTGAACTCACAACCTTACACTTCCCAAGCAGTTACTTGTGCCATGGAGCTATCTCCCCAGCCCTGTATTTTAAAGCAAAAATAGAATTTTTTTTTTTTTTTTACTACAAGCATGATCAGGTATTAGACTTCTGCAATATATTTTTAATAACTGCATAATGTTCTATTATATGAAAAAGCCTTGGTTTGTTTAACAGTTTTCTTTCTGAGCATTAAAGTTTTTTTCCAACTATTTCTGATATATTGGGGTGAGAAATTTCTAGTTTAGCTTGTGACATATCATGTCAAGTGATGTGAGATTTTGCTAGTTTTTTGCATAGAATCTATATTTATATTGATAGGTATAAGCAAACAGAAATATAGAAGTTCTCCATAATTCTATCTCCCAGAGGCACCCTATCAGCATCTTAGTCCATTTGCCAATGCTATAATCTGTGGGCATGCTTCTGTATACTTTGTTTTCTTCTCTGTGCATTTGCTTAATGTAGCTTGATGAACTTGCTACACAATTCCACACCCAACCTCACTTCTCTTTCCCTTTCCCTCTTCTTCCACAGATAGCTCTATGTCTATCTCTCTTCATCTATATAGCACTGCAGCTTGATTATTTCACTATTCTTGCAGCCAGATACTTGTGCACATGGTCCAGGTTTGTTAATCAAAGTTGCTTATAGTTGCTAGCTCAGTCTCCTTGAGTATGGGAGATTGGAAGTAACCCTGGGTAGAAATGGAAGCCTAAAGTTGCAGTAGTGGAGCTTGACTGTCTTGTATCCCTAGCTAATCCACCATGCATGACTGGACCTCGCTGCATCTGAAGCTATTTAGTATTAAGAAAAAGCCAGAGTTGTGTTGGGGCTGCCCCCAGGGAAGCCATGGCTGTCACAGAGCATCCCTCTGCAAGAGCCCTGTCATTCTATAGCCATTGTGGTCAGTGTAACTCATAGACAAATACACTGTCAGAGCCAGATGAAGACAGGACCGACAGCAGATCTAGCCAGATCTGTTTTCCTGTACATCAGGGAGATGGACAGCTTGGCTGAAAAGATAGAACCGGGGCAGAAGTCATGACTGAAGTTGACTATGAAAATCAGTTTGTTTTTCCATTTTTCTTCCAGCACAAAGACAGTGGCTGCATTTTCACCTATACTAACCCATCTCAAGGCGATGGCTTTGTGGGGGCTGGGGGCCGGCCTGCATGCGCACAGGACTCTGTGCTCAGGGAGAGGCTGAGTCACTTGTCAGTTGCCTGAATGAAGGCTCCTCCTGGTTGAGGCTGACTATAGTGCAAAGGTTAGCGGGCCTGCAAAGGGCAAGGTTAGATTCCTGTAGCTGTTGCCTGGCCATGAGGTGGTCCCGGGGAAGAAAGCATCATTTGTTGGCTGGCCTCTAGCCTGGCCTTGCACACGCCTCTCTGGCCGGAAGCGGTGCTGGCCATGCAGAGCTGGGGCTATCAAGGCCTCTTTGCTAATTAGAAGACCGCTGTTAGGAAAGGCAAAGTACTTCTTACAACATGTTAAACACCCAGTTTTGGAGTATGTGCCAAGGACCCCACAGGATAATTTTAGGGAGTATCTAATTCCAAACCCACCAGTCAAGTGTGGCCTGGAGGTCTCTTCCCTGAATTCTATGCCATTCTTCTCTGAGAAAGCTAAGGCCAAACTAATGTTTAAAGTCTTTTTTTCCTCTCAATAAAGTATGAATATGCTGTGTTAAGTTTGCAGTTATGCATGCTGCCTTTAAAAAATTCCCTTTGTAGCTAAGCAAGGTGGCACGGCCAGGCATGGTGGCACATGCCCATAATCGTAGCAATTAGGAGGCTGAGGCAGGAAGACTGCTGTAAGTTTGAGGCCAGCCTGGGCTACAAAGTGCGTTCAAGACCAATCGGGACTGCATAGTGAGACTTTGTCTCAAAAACGAAACAAAACAAAATGAGAAATACCTCTTTCACTGGTTGGAGGTAGATGGTGATTTCTTGCCCCTCAAAGTGGGAAGGGAAGTTGGGCTTTTCTTCTCCTTCCATCCAGTTTAGTTTGGGATGACATCTGAGTAGGATGCTCTGTGATTCTCATGCTTCCATGGGACACTGGCTTTGTACTCCTCTGAGTGGTGCTGGTGGGGAGCAGTGCTTGTGGAGTGCACTTAGGCAGGGGCTGGGGGCTGCTGTCTGGCTGGCTTTGTTTGCTCGCACAGATATGGATGCAGAATGGCCCCTGGGCTCTGACGTACTGATTATAGTCAGGGCCAGGCAGTTGCTTCACCTGGGCTAACATCCTGTGCCTTTTATCCACCTGCTTTGCTTTCCAGAAAGGCGAACAGGAGGAGGACAGCAACACCAGCAAGGCACCAACGGTGGTATCAGAAGTTCATCTCTGAGAGGAAGAGGTGATGGCAGCTCAGGAAACACAAACATCCCACCTCTTCACTCAGCTCAGCTTCCACTGCCAGCACACGAGTCGTCACTGGAGTTCTTGGAGGGTACCAGCTGAGATATTTGGAGCTTGCGTCATGGTGCCTGCACCTCTGGGAACCCTTGAGAGCCTGGTTGGCACCTTTCACCAAATACAGACTGCATTATCAACTCCTTCATCTCTGAGTAGTTGATGAGTGACAGTGTTGGGAGGGTGACAGTCCTGGAGTCATCTGGTCTTGGCCCCGTGCCTTCCATTGTCACCTTCACCCTCAGGGAGAATGCTTATAAACTTATCACTGGAAGAAAGCTTATTCAGGTCATAAACTTTTTCTAGTGTCTTAAGAGCCTTACTGGAAGCCCAGCTCTAAGGAGGGGCAAGATGCTCTACCTGAGGGCCATTCCTGAGTCATCAGAGGGACTGTTCACAGGGAAGAGCCTCACAGGGCGAGGCCATTAGGACCCTTGGCCCCAGCTGGGATCTGTCTAATGTTGGAATCTATCTCCAAGTTCTCTTTGAGCTGATCAAACCAAACATCAATAAACCTCATCAGTATTTTGTCATGGCCGTAATGAAAGAACGGATTTAGGAAGGTTAATTACTTTGAGTTGGGATGGAAAGGTACTTTTCCTACAAAAGAAGTTCCTGTCCAGGTACTTCAGTATGTCCCTGGTCACTCCATATGCCCTTATCTGGACACTGCCATCACCTAAATGTGTGTTTCATCCCAAGGGAGTAATCATAGCCAACCTCACTGTAAAGGTCACTGAGAATGAATTCTCCACTGAAACACCAAGTCCAAGGCTGCTTCTGATAGTAAGAGGCCAGATGTAGCCTGAAAGGTGCTTCTTGAAATGAGAGGCATGCCCTCTGATTAGTGGAACATGGCCTGCCCCTGGTATGTGTGTGTGGCGGGGAGGGGGATAGCATTTGTACATCCACGCTTCCGTCTCCTGCTAGCAGACTCCATCAGGTATTGTAGGATTTGTTGGTCTCTTGGTGGTCCCCAGCGGCTGGTTGCCTGGATGGCAAGGAACATCCAGAACAGTCGGGGCATTTATGTATACCTCTGCAAAGTTAGTGTCATATGACACAGGTTGCCTAGTGACTAATAGCTGACATTGACCAGGCAGGATGTTCTTCTCAAGACTGAGGTAACTTGACTGCTTTAGGCACTGTGGCCTTGTCCTGCCCTCCTACATATGACCAATTTCTAGCTTCAGCAACTCCCTGCAAGAAAGGGATCCCCTTTAAGTCAAGCAGACCTCCACATCTGTCTAACCTGCTGCCTGGCTTTTTGCATGAGCTTCAGCAGTGTCTGTGGAAACAAGAGTTTGGTCATTTCTCCTTTGTGTTGAGTAGCTGTGGCATGAACCACTGTGCTGGCTACAGTCCTTGCCTCAGCATATCAGAGCAGCTGGGCTGGCTGGGTGCTACTATTGGCCCTGGGGAGAGGAGGGGCAGGTGTGTTTGTGTGGAGCCAAGCAAGGGATGGGACACTGTGTATTGTGATAAAAGGTCTAGTCCTACAGTGAGAGGAGTTTTGGGGGAGAAAGGAGACAGATGTGCCTTAATTTTTGACAGGAGACAGGTGTTTATTCTTTAGCTCCTCAGAATGTATTAAGACCACACTTACAGAATCCATGGCTTCATTTTCAAAACGCAAGTTGTATCTTCTGTGTTTTATTTGTATTTTAGGGAAGGGTCTACAGGGTGTTCAGGGTCTCACTACTAGATCAGACTCATAGTGATCTGCCTGTTTACAGCCTCTCAAGAGCTGGGATTACAGGTGTGCAACACCATGCCCAGTCTGTATCTTCTGTTTGTGATACTATTTTTTGAGGCAATAAATGGTTATCAAAATGGTCTGCATGGTCATTTGGTGGGGTAGCAGTGGCTGTTGGTAGTCCCATGAGGTTCTTGTCTTTTTAAAAAATGTATTTAGTACAGGGTCTCACTACACAGATCGGACTCCTAGTGCTCCTCCTGTTTTCAGCCTTTCAAGTACTGGGATTACAGGCGTGCCACCATGCCCGGTCTCAGTCCCATCTCAGTGTAGGGGGAAGGAGGGGGGCAGGCACAGCACACTGGGTGATTGAACCCTGGTTCCTGCGCGTAAGCAGGCGCTTTAGTCCGTTGAGCTGGCCGCCCCTCCCATGTATTTCTGAGGGCTGTCTTGGTGAGTGGGGTCGGCTGGGGGCAGGGGTGGTCAAGGCCAGAGGAGCAGCAACTGCAGCCATGCACAAGAGGAGCTATGTCCTCTGCAGACATGAGCGGGTTTTTAAAAAGACCACAGCTGGGTGTAGTTGCACATACCCATAGTTCCAGCTACTGGGGAGGCTGAGACAAGAGGACTGTTGAGTTTGAAGCCAATCTGAGCAACACAGTGAGTCCTTGTCCCTTTCTATCTGCTTACGTGGGATTCTGCAACTCAGTGGCCAACAAATGACCCTGACCTCTTCCCCTGGTGTGTATACAGGGGAACGCGACTGCTGACGAGACAGCCCATTGTTGCTTCTGGCTCTGCCTCAAAGGTGGCTGAAGTGTTTGTTCTGTGATCAACCCAGCTGCGCACCAGCTTGCTCTGGCCAGAATCCACAGCTCGGCCCCAGCATCCGCAGTTCTACTTTACCGGACTTCCTTCCGAACTGTCCTCCCTACTGCCCCTCCTCCCGCCCTACGGTGCTCCGCTTTCCCGTGGGACTCAGATCTGTTTCCTGCATATTTCTTCCCTAGAGCAGCACAATGCTTGTAGCAGTCTAGTACCATATTTACTAGCAATTCTTAATTGCAATAAGCAGCAGTTAACTACAGTATGATCCTACTTCATGCCTTTAAAATTTTTATTAGTACATGCTTGCAATACGTAACAATCACATTCACTATGGGAGTTGCTAAGTGTACGTTTTTTTTTTTTTTTGAGATGGGGTGTCACTATGCAGTTTAGGCTGGACTTGAGCTCATTATATAGCCTGAGAACTCACCGTGATCCTCTTGCCTCAGCCTCTTGAGTGTTGGGGTGACAGGTGTGCAGCACCACACTTGGCTAATAACACATTTTAGTTTTTTACCCCAACCCATTCTACTTTAAGTCACTGGTGGGGTGTGGTGAGGTGGGGGCTCAAATGCAAGCCTAGGCTGTTAGGCTGAACTCCCTACCATATCATCTCTTTAGGTCTATGCTTCAAGAGGCTACGTTTTGTACTTTAGCTCTTTCTGCTGGCTTCCAGGTAGATCTGCACTCAAATGTAAGCACTCAATAAGGTCACTGCTTTCCCTGCTGCCTTCTCTTAATAGAGATAAAGAGAAGATTGTTCTTACCATGAAGCTGTTTTTCTAGATGTACCTGGGGGTGTGTAGCCTGGAATCTTGCATCCTCTTTTGGCACTAGAGTATTAGCATAAGGGGAAGTCAACCCAGTCGGGCAAAGCCGAATCACAGAGAACCACAGCTGGAGTCCAAATCACGCCTGTCCTGAAGATTGTGACCCTCATAACCTCTTGGTTATGTTGGCCGTTTCCTGTCCTGAGTAAAGACAACCTGAAAAACTTTCCTTTCAGCTGCTGGAAGGACTGGGGATGTAGTTTGGTGATACAATGCTTGTCTAAAATGTGAAAGGCCCTGGGCTCAATCTCTAGTGCTGCTAGGCCAGGGGCTCATTAATTTCCAGTGTGTTTAAGTATTAACATTGCCTGCCCTTCATGCCCGTGCCTCCCTCTGCCTCCTTCACTTCTCCCTCACGCTCTATTACACTGAGCTCACTCCTTGAACAGACTGCCTTTCAGCAGCGGCTCCCAGTCCTCAGTGCTCTCTTCTCACCTCAACACATCAACCCCAGGGCTTTTGAGTTTCACCTAAAACCCAGCCACCTCAGGGAAAGGCTTCCTATTCCTCCATATCCTCCACCTCCTTGCTCTTGTTCAAACGTCTTGTTGTTTTTGGTTTTTTGCAACCCCTTGTTCTCTGCAGAATTCTTCTTACTGTTGGAAATTCTCCTGTGGCTCACTTATGGGTTCTGCTGCTATGATTACAGTGTAACCCCCGTAGGAGCTGGGTTTGCCCATCTTGTCGATTTCTTTCCCAAGTGTCTGGCACTAGAAACACTCAGCAAACACTTGTTGAAATAACAAGTGGCCCTTCCAGTACACTCACTGTGTGGGCCACCAGCCAGGAAGCGCATTCCTGAGTGGAGGGAAGCTGCCTGCTGCCTCCATTTCAGTCACACAACTATGCTAATTGCCTATGCTAATTCTTTGTTCCAACTCTTCATCCTCAAGAATCCATTTCTTTAGGTAGAAAGTAAGAAAAGGTCTTGATGTTGAGCTGTGAACTTGGAACCTTAATGAGATGCAAAAGTAAAGGTTAGATTTGATTTTAACAATGTAAGAAATTCAGCGTGGTGGCATACACTTGTAAATCTTGCACTCTGGGCAGCTGATGTAGGAAGACTGCAGTTGTGAGCCCAGCCTGGGCAACTTAACAACTGAGACCTTGTTCCTAGATACAGAGAGCACAGCTAGGGATGTAGCTCAGTACACAAGCCCTGACTTCATCCCTAGTATGGAGAAGGAGGGAAAAGAAGAGAGAAAGTGAACAAGCAACAATGAGGAACAGGTGGTGGAGCCAGCCGCACTTACCTGACTCTTGAACTGTCCTCAAGTGGCGGATCTCATCAGACAGAAAGCTCAGACTCTTAGCACAGGTTCTTGCAGGGCTGGGCTGCTCTAGCCTCAGAGGAGGTTAAAGTACAAGGACAGCAGAGTGGTTTTGTTCGTTTTTTTTTTATTACAAAATTTGTTACACAAATAGAGCTGATCAAAAGGTTTAAAAAAAAAGCCCAGACTCTTCCAACCTTCCTCTACCTGTGGCTGAGAGAGGAGCTCTCCTGGAAGGCGCTGCCTGTCCCCAGCACGGCTAAGTCTCAGGTCCAGCAGCAGAAAGGAGCCGGTGCATGTGGACAACACCAGGAGGCAGCCCTTGGTCACAGCTGCTGGGGCGGACAGCAGCTGTAAGCTTCACAGTTTCATGTTCTCAGCCCAAGAATCGAATCAAGGAATGGAAATAAAAGGAAAACAAGATGGCTTTTAGAAAAGGGAGTCTGGGGTGTAGGGTGGTTGCAGGCAGGGGAAAGACCCAGTGGGCTTCTGAAGTGTGGAATTTCTGGACTTGGATGGTGTTAGGGAGAGTACTGATTTTAAAATTATCTTCAAAAAACAAAGTAAATAAAATTATCTTCAAATTATCCAGATTTGACGTGTTTTTCTGTAAGATGTGCATGACACATCGTACAATTTTTTATTTTATTAGTTTAAATTTTTTTTTTTTTTTTATATTATGGCCGGCTCAGCCTGCCCTGGGGGTGGGGCTGGTGCAGTTGTGGTGCCAGGGATCAAACTGCGGTCCCTGTGGTTGCCTAAGCAGGTACTTTAGACCGCTGAGCCATCTTGCTGGCCCTTAAAATTGTTTAAATTGAAAACAAAAGCAGAAAAATTTACAGAGGCTAAAAGTGACAAAGGGGCTGAAGACAGAGCCAAAAAAGAAGAAATTAAAGAGAAAAGAGGAGGAAGGCAGGAGATAGCTGAGGTGGAAGATAATGGCGTCCTGGAGGAGGTGAAGCTGGCCTCAGTTCCTCTTCTTCTGCCTGGACACAGGCTCTGCTTCCAGGTACCGGAGCCCAACCAGCATGCCCAAGATTGACAAACCTTAAACACACAGAAAACAGGAGTAGTGGGCAGCCCCAGTGCTGGGCCGACTGCTGCACGTCTGGGGAGGTGGGGTGCTTACTTGCCACCATCAGGGGCGCCAGAACACCAATGGTGGGCGCTGCAGTTCCAAACACAAGCAACTCAGAGAGGAAGTGGCCCAGGGCGAGGAAGAAGGTCCAGAGCGTGATGTGGTAGAGCCTACGTGGGCAGCAGAGACGGGAACAGAGTTACTGCTCGCTCAGCACAGTCTGGCAGAGTCAGACCTGAGGCACACGAGGGGTGATGGTGGCTAAAAAGAAGTCACACTGCTCAGGAAGGCACCTGGCTATTTGATGACATCACATTGTTATCACCTACGGCAAAATTAGTTTCTGAGGCTCATCTGAGATAATGGTCCAGATACCCAGAGTGGGCTCTGAGGCTTAGCACAGTGGGGAACCCCACTAGAGCCCGGACTGTGGCAGTCCTACACAGTGTGGACAATTCAGGGTCAGTCACTCTTACAGAGGCTACCTGCTCACACACCAGCCAGTGTTTTCTACCACAGAAGTCACAGAACAGATGTCCTGAACGCGGAATGAGGTACACAGCACCTCTGGGACTTCTGAGATGCTCTGGTGGCACTGGTAAGTTGGTTTGTTATATTATTTATTAGAAGAATAGTCAGATGGTGGACATGTGACAAGGCCCCTGGAGGATTCAGACTTGTTCCTCAGCTCGGACTGTGAGGTACAGGGGAGCTAGGCTACTGGCTGTCACTGGAGTTATTCATAATGTTTCCTTTCTTGTCTTTTTCTCTCTCTCTCTCTCTTTCTTGTTTTGGTCTTCTTGAGTCAAGAGTCTTACTATATAACCCAGGCTGGCCGCAAACTAAGAGATCCTCCTTCCTCAGCCTGCTGCATGCTGGAATTATAGGTGTGCACCACCATGCACGACCTGTGACATTTTTCTAAACAGAAGTTTTTAAAAAATTTAGGAACCATTTCAAACATACAAAAAAAATGATACAATGTTATAATGCCACCAATGTAATCAGCTCCATCCAATCTTAATACTTGGATGTCTGTATCTTATCCTCTAAATAACTAATACAAAGACAACAATATGAAATGTATTAATTATTGTAACTGTCCTACTAACCTTTTTTTTTTTTAATGTTATAGCTGGCTCAGGCTGCCCTGGGTGTGGGGCTGGCGTAGCATGTGGTGTCAGGGATCGAACCATGGTCCCTGCAGTTGCTTAAGCTTGCCTAAGCAGGCACTTTAGATTGCTGAGCTGTCTTGGTGGCCCCATACTAACCTGTTTTGAAACTGTTTTATTACTATTTTATCCTTTTTTTCTCATTAAAATGAGAAAAAAAATCTTAACACTTGGACATTTTTGTTCAGACATCTTTCTTTACATAAAATATTATAAAGAAACAGTTTGTCAGGCATGGTTATGTATGCCTATGAGGAGACTGAGGCAGCAGGGGGTCACATAATGAGTTCAAGGCCAGCCTGAACTACATTGTGTGCCCTTATCTCAGAAACACAAACAAAAACAAAGCTTTACAGATAACAGTTAAAATATCCTGTGTATCATTTATCCTATCTTACCTCCTCCATTTCTCTTTGCCAGAAGTAAATAGCTTTATTATTCTGATGCACATATTTATACATTTAGTAAACCAGGATGCAAGTGTGTTGCTTTTGCTTTTCAAGTTAGGGACAGGGTACGATCAGGGTACACTGGAAGCACCCAGATCAAAGTCCTAGGCTAGAAGGGCTGGAAAGGACAAGTCAGCAGTTGTAGCTGCCCTGTGTTGGATACAGGAAACCATGAACGGGAAGAGAGGGAAGGCTAAGTGTGAATTACCTCTGCTCACTGCACAAGGAAGATGTACTCCTCAGCAATTCTTCCCCACAGTGAAGGGCTGTAAAGTAATTACTTAGTCCACCCTCTTGGTCCCTCTGAGGCAGAACAGCCATCTTTTTCATGTTATAGATGAACAAAGCAACACGTGGAGAAAATAAGTAATAAACTTGTTGCTATGAAGCTAGTTACCAACAAAACAGACCAAAATACATTTTCTTGGTTTCATTCTTGGCCCCAAGGCTCTTTCCATTAAAGCAAACCAATTCCAAATATACTTGTTAATCTAGGGCAAGTAAACCAGTTTCAAGTTAAAAAAAAAAAAAAGGAGAGAAAGAAAAAGTTGGAGTGATCAGAGGGCTAACAGCCTTGCTTCAAATTCCACTTGAATCAATCTTTCTCAGTTTAAATTAAATGGGTCTCTAAGACTTAGATCTACAAGATGAGGAATGGAAATCACCACCTCCTAGGGCTGCTGGGAGGAGGCTTAATCAAGATCATGGAGGTGGAAGCTCTGGACCTGATGAGAGCGGCTCAGGAGTATCACTGCCTCCTCTCTTCCTCGGCTGCCAAAACTTGGACAAGACAAAACTCTTCAGTGTGAGGCTGGCATTCTGAGTCTGACCCCGTGGACTGAGCAATCTTGTTTCGGGCTAGCTTGTGGGGATGTTACAAAGCAAGCTTTCGCTCCCTCCAGTGGCCAGACCTGGATATGGCATTATCTAGACATGAGGCTGCACTGCCTACAACGTTCCTAAACTGACTTGGTCCCCAGACAGGTGGCACAGGTCACCTTCCTCCCATCACTTAATGACTCTGCCTAAGCAAACACCAGCTTACTTGTGGGGTCCTCTTTTCTCATGGATTTGACCTTTGTTCACTTCTACTTGTAATGAGAAATGCGAGAAATACACATATGGTGGCCATTCTAAGGGTGTTACCAGGGCTGGGGAGGTAGTTCAGTGGTACAGTGTTTGCCTACCATTTACAAGGTCCCAAGTTCAGCCCTTAGCACAAAGAATATACTACTCTACTACTTCAGCAGAAGACTGATTCTCTTTTTCTTTTTCTTTTTCTCCCTCCCTTCCCCCTCCTCTTGTTGGGAGCCTCTAAAGCTAGAAACTGATAATCAGTGGGAGGGTAGGATGAGGCCTTACTGCTCAAAGCAGTCAAGCTAACTTGGTCTTGAGAACAACATCCTGCCCCGACACCGTGGGCTTAGTCACTAGGCAACCTCGTGTCTTCCAACTTTGCAGAGGTATAATGACTCCTACTGTTGTTGCAGGGGGTGGGTGGGGGGTCCTCTGCCAATCAGGCATGGTCCACTACCTGACCTCAGCTATTACCTCTGATCTCTAGTTCCTAAATTCTCTCGCTGTCATCTCCTAGGGACCAGAGAGAGACCATCAAATCCCCACATTTGGCGCCTATGCCAGTGACTCCTGGTAAGGTGCTATTGATAGAGGGAGGACGTTCCCCAGAATTTTGCCAGCAACAGGGTGGGGGAAGGGATTGATGGGTCAATAGTTAGCACTGGAATGTTATACTGACATTTATCAGGTGAAAAACGTGAGGCATGGAGGTCTACTGACTTGAAAATATATATAAAAAACTGAGCATTAAAAAGAGAAATACATAAAAAATAAAGCCAGATTAGTACGCTGAACTGTAAAAGGTTCATGTCAACAGCTTCTGACATTGCCAGTTCTGCTGATAACCCACTACTATTTGGAATATTGCTCTATGTATACAACTATTTTCTCTTAGTTCAATGAGAAGAAATATTTGTACCAACAGTGTTTAGAAAAGTTATCATGTCTGCATCTTGTACTCTGAACAACTACTCTGAAGACAACAATATGCATTGTATCAATTATTGTGGTTGTCCTACTAACGTGTTTTGAAACTGTCTCAATGTTATTTCTTATTAAAAGTAATAAAACAAAGAACAATAAAAAAAGGGAAATAGGTTTGAGAAAAGACAAAAAGGAGAAAGTTAAAGATAGGACAGAGTTTCCAAAAGCATAGATGTTTATAGATGTAGATAGACGTTTGGAAAAATGCTGTTTTCTTGGTTCCTGTATTTATGTTACTATCTAAGCCCACCACGAAAGACTTAGCATGGAGTACTATTTTTAAAATTAAGTCTCAAACAGGCTAGGAAGGTGGAATAAAAGTACAGCAGACAGTTTAAATCGTCTAACTTTGCTCAACTAGATAAAAACGGAAATTTAAATTGTTTTAAATTGGGAGCAGCTGGTTCCAGTGAGCAGCACCTTTAGGGGGAGGGGCATAAACTGGGTTCAGGGAGAGCCCTGTGCTCCAGTCCTAGGCAAACCCTGCTGGGATTTCCCAACCACTTGTGTGACCACGGGCCCAGTCCAGCCATGGAGGTTAGTATGCTCTAACTACAGTCCAGCTGCTAAGTAGGATGGTCATGATTAAGGCACACCATGGCTCTGGCGTTGGTTCTGTGCATTGCTGGCAAAGAAAATTTATCAGGCTCAAGATAGTGCCACCCTTGGGCAGGAAAGATAGCTCAGCAGTCTAAAGCGCCTGCTTAGGCAAGCTTAGGCAACTGCAGGGAACATGGTTCAATCCCCAGCACCACATGCTGCACCAGCCTCACTCCCAGGGCAGGCTGAGCTGGCCATAGCATAAACAAATAAATAAACAAAGTTAAAAAAAAAAAAAAAAAAAAAAAGCTCCACATGGCAGTGCACACCTGTAATCCCAGCACTTGGGAAGCTGAGGCCGGAGAACTGTTGAGAGTTTGAGATCAGTCTGGGCTACAAAAGTGAGCTCAAGGCCAGCCTGAA
>PVKN010029770.1:0-12909 GCA_004027915.1 Capromys pilorides
ACTCTGTATTTTACCCATTCTTCTGTATTTTGGGACATTCTTTCAGACCTGTTGGCATGCCTGCCTCACTTCATCTGTGTCTCTGAAGTGCCACCCCACGTCCATGACATTCTTTTTATCTTAGCACTTGTTACCATTATGGGTAGCACAAATGCTGAATAATAAAATCTTATTTAACGTTGCTTTTTTAACTTCATTTTTTATTTTTTAAAGAGAGTAAAAATTAGTATTAAAACAAAAACTTACAAGTGATACAGAATTTCACTTAACAAATTAGTATGAATTTCACAGTATTGATCCTAATACATAGGGTTGTCTTCCAACTAGTTATGCATGTAAAATTGAAAGAAGAAAGAAAAAAAGAAAGAAATGCATAAGAAATTAAGAAGAGAAAAAGACAATGTTATTTGAGCAATTTTAGGTAATTATAAATAAGGGGAGAGTAGAAAGCGATAATGTCTGGTGAAAGGAATTTGAGGTTCAGAAGAAAAGGGAGTGTGATCAGTTATAGTTTCCTTTGCTCTCCCATACCTTATGTCTAGCTTGTTTATAAACCCTATATTGAGAATATAGCCACTGTCCGACAGCCTCATCATGGTCGTCATGGTCATCTCTTTCTAGGGTAGCAACAGAATCAGCCTCGCTGGTGCCTGGTGCCCCTTCTTGCATGCTCAACTGTTGTGGGCATATGCTTAGTGTACTGCCCACTAAGGACTCTTTTATGGTTAGCAATGACTCCAGTGGCATTCCATCCATACATTAGAAAGCCCAAGTATCTCAGACTTTAGAGTCTGTGCCATCACTCTTCACTCTCTTTCCTCCATATGCTTCATTCTGGCTGTGCCAACCTTCTTCCTGGTTCTCAAGCACCGTCTGAATGGTCCTACCTTGGGCTTATCCACCTATGCTTGCCTTGTGTCTGCACTTCATACAGTTAGTTGTGTGTTCACTTCCATGCTTCAATTAAAGCTTTGCCTTTCTCACGCCTTGTTTCAATAGCAGTCCCCTTTCTGGTCATTCTCTTAACCTTAGTACTTTTCTATTTCCAACATATATCCTTTTTTATTGCCTGGCTCCCCACTGGAATGTAACATACACAAGAGCAGAAACTTACTTTCTACCTTATCCCATTGCCTTGAAGAATATGCAGCTCTTAGCAGGCACTATGGAGATGCCACTTTGTGGCCCCCAACACTTGATTGTACTCATTACTATTGAATGAAACGTTGTATAAGAAAAACCATCTTTTAGTTGTATTGATGAAAATGTATTGCCACGTGATGCACTAGCTTTCAAGATGATCATTTGTAAACTACTACAGAAGTCTTAGGAAATCTTTTTCCACAGAAATGATATAATAAATATAGTTTCTTCTGTTACACACATAGAGCTTTCGGTTTTGGTTTATGTCTTTCAGAGTTTTTTCATGATGTGGCGTTTGCCACAATCCTGTTTTTAGTGTGAACTTCCTCGATTGCCTTAGTAGCTATTTTAGCCCCTCCTATTCTGCAGTACAGTACAAATAGGATAAATAATTTCAGTAATATTCATATGGTGTGTAGAGATTACAGGATAAGTGGTGAGGAGTCAGGATCAATAGAGTAGCATAGCCAATGTAGTGTCTGAACTGTTTTCGCCCCTCGAAGAAGAGGGATTACAAATATAGCCTTCTTGGGATATCAGTTTTTGGAGATAGGCTTATCCTTTGTTGCCTAGGCTGATCTTGAACACCTGGGCTACAGTAATTCTCCTGCCTCACTCTCATATCTGGGACTGCATGTAAGTGCAACTACACCTGGTTTCTGGGATATCTTCAAAGTGATGCTTCTAGTTTGGAATTAGGGAAAATGGACAAACAAGCTAGATGCTCAGGTATTTCTGTAACTGTACTAACAAAAAATTGTTCTAGTTTTTTTTTTTTTCAAATGCCCATAGATGTATGTGATGCAGATAATTGAGGAAGTGTGATACTGATCACATTGCATTAGTCAGATTGGTATCTCTATTCCAGATACTTGAGATAAACAGCTTCAAAGAGAAAAGGATTGGTTTGGCTCGCAGTTTCCAAGGCTGTAGTCCAGGGTCAGTGGACTCCAGGGGAGAAAAGAGGAAAGGGCATGCTGAGTAAGCTTGCTTACCTCCTAATAGCCAGGAAACACAGAGAAGGAAAGAGCCAGAGAAAGAGGAAGGGGCCAGGAAGAGTGCATACCATGCTAGACTACCTCACTCTCTGTGACTCCTTTCCTCCTCTAGGCCCCACTGTTCGTCAGCACAGTGAGCCCCTCCCCTAATAATAGTGACACACCATGAGCCAGCCATGTGTTTTATTGTTGTCCCCAACTGGAATACATGTCTGCCAGTGCTTGAACTGTGCTCTATACCAGGTGCCCTGCTGGCTATTTCCAACAAGATTTTAAGTCCTTACTACCATCCCAGGAAGTAGAAATGACTCTTCTTATTAATAAATGATTGTTCCTGACCATAATTAATGCTCAGTGAAGCCTTGACTTGAACACAAGTCCTTTTAGCCTCAATATATATTTTGTTTTTATTGTTTACCAGGCTTTTTTGATACATACACTTAAAAAAAAAAAAAAAAAAAAAAAAAAAGTCTTGAGTTGTTGGCTTCCCTACGTGCATATCACTGAGTAGTAAAAATCAGAGTGTAGTTGGTGTGGAAGCTGACATTGTGTTAAAACAGACTCATATAGACAGAGTGCAATGAATGAGGCAAGAAGGCTGGAAATGAAGCGTGAGGGGATGTCAGCCAGAGCCTGGGTGCTCAGCCAGCCACGCAGGCTAGCTGGAGACAGGCACTCTGGACAATGCTGCATATTGGAGGAGAAGTCAGGTTGAGCTCATAAAAATTGAGAAAGAAAAGCAGAGTCGTTAGGTCTTCAGACATGAAAAGACTAGCATTGAGCTACGTCCCGCACCTTCCATCCGCTTCCATCGTTTGCTTTGGTAGCTCCTCAGGCCTCAGGTGCCAGCACCGTGGAGCAGATCGAAAGCAAAGAAGCCTTTCAGGAAGCCCTGGCTGCTGCAGGAGATGAGATGTTGTAGTTGATTTCTCAGCCACGTGGTGTGGGCCTTACAAAATGATCAAGCCTGTCTTTCATTCCCTGTGTGAAAAATATTCCAACGTGGTGTTCCTTGAAGTAGATGTGGATGACTGTCAGGATGTTGCTGCAGAGTGTGAAGTCAAGTGCATGCCAGCCTTCCAGTTTTTTAAAAAGGGACAGAAGGTGGGTGAGTTTTCTGGTGCTAATAAGAAGCTTGAAGCCACCATCAGTGAGTTAGTCTAACCGTGTTTTCTGAAGAACGTAATTGTCAGCTGTTTAAGACTTTTAATTTTTTTTAATTTACAAGAAAATAAGTATGGAAACTACATACCCAACTGCCATCTGATTTTAAATGACAATAAAATATTAATTCTACCCTTTTTTAAAAAAAGAAAAGACTAGCATTATTAAGTGAGAAGTTGAATACACAAGAGGTAGTGCTTTACAGTCTGCAGAAACGTGTATCCTTAAACACTTTGCATATGGAGAGTCAAAGGAAATCAGACATATAGGGTCAGGATGGAAGTAAAGAAGGAGCAGTAAAGAATAAGGATGCATGAAAGCCCTGGGACCAATAGAGTGGTCATCATTTTGGAAACAGCATAACTTGAGATTGTAAACTTATATCTCTCAGTGATAACTGTTAAGTTTTTACATAAGATTCCTGCAAAGGAATACACTGGCTGTAGAAGATGGCAATTGTTGTGTTTAATGGATTACTTTAGTCTTTTCTGTGAGACCACTGCTTTCTAGGTGTTCATCTGGGAGAGTGTGTTAAACTTACAGGCTCAGTGTGCTCACAGTGAGAATTAGGAACCCGTGCTTTTAACAAACGTGGCAGAGATGACTCTGAAAGAGGGTTACTGAAGTTACATTTTAGTAAACTCCAAGCTGAACAATCTCTGATTTCTTAAAGCTGTTAGCTGTGGCAACAATTGGGAAAAGAATATGTAAGCTTTTTCCAATTCTGAGGCACTCATTTCTAACTTCTATTTACATGGGTGCAAAAGAATTATGGGGGTTACCAAAGAGGGCACTTAGCACTCTAACCACAAATACATTTCTGCCCAAAAATAAAATAAGAAAAAAACTAGAATTTCTGGTGCACAGCAGAAAAGAGCTGAACACATAAGGTGAATGCTGCTTACAGGCTCCACCGAGCGTGTGTAAGTAGCTTAATTTGCCTATAATGTGGTATTGGAAGTAAGGTGATGCTTAGTTACACCTGTTGATCAACATTGGGGTGATGCATTCCAATTCCATTTAGACTTCTGTTTTCTCTTCAGATATAGCCCACTGAAACATGATATGTTTTTATGTGATAAATATGACTCTTAAACATGTATTAATGGTGCTAAGAAGCACAGCCTAGTAACTTTCTAGGAACAACATAGTGGATTCTTCACTCTTATTGAATTTGTGCATTATTTGTGTCCTGCTAGTGGGGTGCAAAGCCTTTAGGGCATGAAATGAGACCTCCTTCCCACAGCTGTACCACCGTGCCTATAGGAGCATAGGTACTGCTCTGTGCCTGGAGAAATGGCCTTGCAGGCTGTGTGCCCAGCACCCAGTGCCAAACCTTCCCTTGTGTGTAATTGTATCTGTCTTTATTGCCAACTGATAATGTTTTGCTAATGCCCACAAGAAAGTTTTTGGAAGTGTAGCAAATTCTTTGATATTTAGAACATGTAAAATGTAGGAAAGATTTAGGAAATAATATTTATTAACCAAATGTCTTATTCTTGCTTTATTTTCCTCATCCATTCTGTTAGTGTTCATTGAGGGGTTATTGCATGCCAGGCTGTGCACCCAATGCTAATTATTAAAATGTTGAGATGAGAACTCATGATGTGAATGTTTTCTAGGAATGCAGTACACTTGCTGCATTTTAATGTGCCCTTAAGTCAAATAATTTTCTTGCAGTTCTAGTTTTCTTTCCCCTTTTTAACTTATCTTCTTGTAACTTCAGTAGTGCCTGTTCAAAAGTAAAGCAAACCATATACAATAATGTGATGCCTGCAAACTCCAACTTACGATGGGATCCAGACTTCATGATGGATTTCATTGAGAATCCATCAGCCCGAAGCATCAACTACTCAATGCTGGGCAAGATCCTGAGTGACAATGCTGCCAGTCGCTACAGCTTTGTCTGCAATACCCTCATGAACGTGTGTATGGGCCATCAGGATGCTGGAAGGTGAGATGGCTTACCCTGGGGTCCATGCTTCACCCAGGATTTGCTACCCTGATACTGCTGTGGAATGGAGCTTGTCAGTCATTGTTTGAGCTAACAGGTGGCTACCTACCCACCTACCAGCCCCCCTCCCTTGTCTTTTATTCCTGCATTTATTCCCTCTGCTTTGCATAAGCTGAGACATTGATTTCTGGCTTACTGGTCTGGCATGAGACATTTTAGATATGGATTGTAAGTTACAGGACATATTTTAAGAAACAAATAATAAAAAGTATAAAAGATAAGATACTTATATTTTGAAAATCATCTATGTGAAACTACTTATACTCAGTACTTTCTTTAATATTTGGTGTCTTTAAAATGTAAATGTCTAAGGCCAGCCAAATGGCTCAGTAGATTAAAGTACCTGCTTAGGCAGAGCACAGTGGCTAGAGTTCCACCCGCAACACGTGGTGCTGGCTCTGCCCTGACCCCAGGGCACGCTGAGATAGTGATTAAGATGGGGCATGGTGGTGCATGCCTATAATCCCAGCACTTGGGAAGCTGAAAACAGGAGGATCACTATGAGTCCGATCTAGGTAGTGAGACCCTGTACATCCAGTAGACCCTGTACTAAATACATAAAAAAGTAAATATCTACACCATATTTGTTTATAGAGCTGAAAATATGATAATTGACGTATGTATGATGATTTATTAGCAGTATGATTCAAAAACATTTGAACCCCTTTATTTTTATGTCTTGCCTAAGTTTCTACAGATCACTTAATAAGTATTATGTCCTTAAATCTACAAAGATGAATGATTTGCTCTGTGACAGTGAAATATGTATTCCATTTGTTCATCTCACATGACCGTTTCTCTTTTCTCTTTCTTTTGTAGGATCAATGACATAGCCAATTTCTCCTCAGAGCTGACGGCTTGCTGTACTGTTCTGAGTTCAGAGTGGCTGGGCGTTCTGAAGGCTCTGTGTTGTTCTTCAAATCACGTGTGGGGGTTTAATGATGTACTTTGCACTGTAGATGTAAGTTTGCTTTTTCATGTAAGACTATAATTAAAAACTTAGCTAGGGGGTAATTGGCTTTTTTTTTTTTTTTTATAGTTTTCTGATGTAGTCAGCTGCAACATTGTAAAATATGCCTTTTGTGTAAAAGCAGTAAACCACAGAGCAGTTGCTCACTATTTATTTGTTTATTTATTTATTTATTTATTTACTTACTTACTTACTTACTTATTTTTGTGGGACCAAGGATTGAACTGAGGTCCTTGCATTTGCTGGGCAAGCACTTATTCTACTGAGCTATCCCCAACCCCTCACAATTTAATAAATGAAAAAAAAATCAAAATAAATTGATTAATCTATAGCAGTGGTATTAAGAGTTTCCTAAAAGTTTCATTATTCTGAGGTTTTAAAGATGTATGGACAATCTCATCAGATCATTGTTTTAACCATGTGGATAGGGTTTTTAATGGACGAGGACATAACCATTTTATAATTTGAAGAAAACCAGTGTATATCTGTTCTAACACATGGATGATGTTGTGTTACTTAAGAAAGTTCAAGTGTTGATTCAGGTTTCTAATCTTAGTGACTGCGTGTAGGACAGTGATGAAAAGTTACAGTGCCACCCCTCCTATTTCTTCAGGGGGAATATTGTTTTCTGACTGTATCTGAATTCCTTAAACATCAGATTGTATGCATGATGTGTGAGTTTCTATAAAAAAATAAATCTTTATTTTTTCCTCCATATTATCACTTTTTATAACAGTCTTTCATACACTAGTATATTTTATAATCAACAATAATAACATTTTTGAAGTTGCTGCTGAGTTAAAGGCTTACTCCCTACTTCTGCTGCCTCAGATGGGGTGAACAGTCTTATCTCTGTGTCTCCATTGTGTGGGTTACGATTTTATACAGATAAAATGCATTAGTGATGACACTTTTTCTTTCCAGACAGAAAAGACCCAAGCTTTTATTTTTTAGTTCCTTTCCTCTTGGTTGTTCTTTGTTATGTTTTGTCTTTTGCTTTAATTCCTTATCTTTTAACATGGAATTAATAATAGTGTGAGCCTTATAGTCTTGTGCTATTAGATGAAATGACTTTAATAAATTGTTAGCCATAGTCTCTGACATGTAGAGCCAATCAAAATGAAGGCTAGTATGGCAGCAGTCATTTCTTGTTATTCTCTGCCAATGTCTTATAAGATTTACAAAGGTAGAGAATTCCTTAGCTTTGCGTGTGACTGAATTATTTACTTTCCTCTGTCTCCACCAAATCTCAGTCACTTGTAAACTTTCGAAGTTATTTTTAAAACGAATTTAATCACTTTGAAGAAATCTAGCCAGTTGTTGCAAAATGGAACTATACTATCTTATTTCTCATTTTCCTACTAGATGATCTTTTATTTTTCCTGCTTCTCAGTGCTCTTACCTTTAAACGACCTAACATCCTGCTTTCTGCCAAAAGTACTATCGATACTACTACTTTGAGTGATTTAAATTTTTGTGTGTGTGTGTGTGTGTGTGTGTGTGCGTGCGTGCGTGTGGCTTTTCCATTGCATGTGCACAAGGCAAAGCCAAGTATCTTCTTATGCCATTTGAGTGTGGGTAAGCCACATGTTTTGTCTTATAAAGTAAAAATGAACCTACATGTCAAATGTCATAAGTTATCATTTCTATCTTCTGGATAATGTTAGGATTTGAGATCTTATTGGTATTGCTACATTCTCTTAGAGAATATTGATCTTAAAAAATACTTAAAAGGTT
Organism: Capromys pilorides; assembly: GCA_004027915.1. Classification (NCBI taxonomy): domain Eukaryota; kingdom Metazoa; phylum Chordata; class Mammalia; order Rodentia; family Capromyidae; genus Capromys; species Capromys pilorides. The sequence continues at coordinate 8,027 of PVKN010029770.1, forward strand.
GTTAGGTATTAAAACCTGTCAATATTTTTCTTGAAGGTGAGTGACCTTTCATTCCATGATTCATTAGCTACTTTCATTGCTATTCTGATAGCACGACAGTGTTTCTCCCTGGAGGACGTCGTGCAGCACGTCGCTCTTCCCTCTCTCCTAGCAGCAGGTAAGGAGGTGTCCAGAACTGTGTTCATTTTAGAATTTTGTCGTGTAGTGTAGCGAACACAGGGAAAGTATAATTTAAGATGTGTGTATGTTGCCAAGGCGTGTGGTGTCAGACTGAGATGGTAGAGTTTTATTTTAGTACCTGTTCTATGCAGAGTCAGATCCCTGCTGAAGAGGATCTATTACCTAATTTCAAGAAGCACTTGAGTTTCTCAGAAAAGTATAGCCACTACCTTATTTTCTTACTATCGGAAGAATTAGTTAAATTATCCCTGAAAATTTATCTTAATAGAAAACCTGAAGGACTTGTTCTCCATTCTGTTAACAAGCGTGCATCTTTGCCCTCTCTTTCTAGCTTGTGGAGATGCAGATGCAGAGCCTGGGGCGAGAATGACATGCCGGCTCTTGCTTCATCTCTTCCGAGCTCCGCAGGCCTGCTTCTTACCTCAGGCAGCGGGTGAGCCCACAGCTGCAAAACCTCTTATTACATTTTCTTGTAGAGATGTAGGCTCTAAAATAACAAGTGGGGTGTCCATTTGTAATTTCCTTCCTGATTTTTGTGGGTTTGATCTGGTGGTGATGAATGCATGAGAAAATGCTACCAAGAAGGCTATCAGCACCTTTTACTTATATAGTATCAGAATATATTAAGAAAGAAAAACCAGGACTTAGCAGATAATAAAAATACCTTGGCTCTTAGGCCATGCCCTGTTGGTGGGCAGCCCAGTCCTTTCAGAACCATACTAGCATACCTTAGGGTAATAGTGTTTCTTTTATCCTCTTCCTCAGGAAAACAGTAAGAATTGTAGACAGGTTCAGGATTGTTAAAAGAGGTAAGAACTGTTAGTGAAGTCTGTTCCTGAGAATCATTTCCATATAGATATGTAGGTGTTTGCATGGGAATCTTACTAATCTTTTTGCTACATCTCTCTACAGAGAAAAAACATTGCTTTAATAATTTTTTTTAAAAAGGTTAAGTAAGAGTACTGGCACTGTCAGTGAATTCATGGAGCATCAATTAAAGCTAGCTAATGGCAATTATGCGCCCACAATCTAACAATGAGAGGTCTTGCTAACTGTAAATGATTACAAAAGATGGTTAATGATGGTGATGAGACTATTAAAAGTTTGTTGTTGTTTTCATAGGCAAACCTTTCCCCGGAATAAGATCATCTTGTGATAGACACCTTCTAGCTGCTGCTCACAACAGCATTGAAGTGGGAGCTGTTTTTGCTGTCTTAAAAGCAATTATGATGCTCGGTAAGACGATATTGTCCCTGAATTTCTGGATTAATCACCAGAAATGGAGGTGAAATAATTTATATTCTAGTTAAAATCTAATTAGTGTTATTGGAAACACTAATTTGTTTTCCTTGTTTGTTCTGGAAAAAGTAATTGACTTTCCTCTACTCCAAGTATGATTGAACTTGGTAGAATTCTGTCCCTTACCTAGAGTGACTCTTGGAGAATTGAAATACAAAGAACATTTTTTGTTTTGTTGAATTTCAGAATGTCTCATTGTAGTGTAAAATAAGCTGCAGGGCTGTTTTGCCTTTATTGGCAGTAGTCCCACTTGATGAGGAACAGGACTGCCTTGGTGACATGACCTTCAGCCAGGGTGTACTCCAGGTGCAGTGTATCAGAAGGTCTGAGCTTCTTGGTGACACTGTTTTTGCTGCTGTTATGACCTTATCAAGTTTTAAGTTTCCTGCCATAGTTCTTTCCTGAATCAGGTCACCGATTTAATCATGTTTAGGTTATTGATAAGTAACCATTAGCTATCATGGTAATCTTTAAATTTAATTCCGTCTTTAAAAAAATTGGCCCTTACACCCTTACTTATATGTATTCCCTTGGAGTAATACTAATGCTTGCTGTTCCTATACTGTGTGGCACTCTGAAACATTTGTAAATTAATAAAGGATTTGGAGAACTAAGAATTTTTGAACTGATAATGCCTAATTCTTGATTTGAATACCTCTTTTTGGTGTTGATTAAATGGCAGTTACCTCTTCTACTCACTGAGCTCCCTTCTGTTAAAACAGAGTGATGGAGTGGCTAGGAATTGCTGTAGATGATTCTTAAAGAATATGAATTAACGGAGTGTCAGCCAAGCGTAGCAGCCCATGTCTGTAGCTTAGCACATAGGAGGCTGAGGCAGGAAGATGACAGGTTCAGCACCAGCTCTAGTTACACAGCACCTTAGCTAAGCTCTGTCTCAAAATTTAAATGTAAGAAAAGAAATAGTATGAGTGAGGCTATATCCATGTCCTGTTTGAGGAAGTGTTATTTGGGGATGACAAGGGAGAATAGGAGAGTATTTTATTTTGTTTTGTTTTTTTAATAGAGCAACCTATTAAAAGTTCACAGAAAAACAGTATATTCTTTAGAAATGCCCTCAAGTTTTATAGCAAAGAGGGAGTGTAGAATTACCTTAAGGAGCTACAACTTTTCCTCTGAGTTCTAGGAGTTTGTGTTAATGCCACCTGTAGCAAATGCTCATTTTAGTGAGCAAAATTTCTCTACTGAGATCATGTTTGTAGGGAAGGATGGCCGTCAGTTCTCCTGAACGAAGCTGGCTCCCCTTGTGGTGTTTCTAGGGCCAGAATCTGGGTCAGGATCAGGCTGGCCGAATGTCAGCCGAGCCCTGGGCCAGGCTGGCACTGCACACTCAGCCTGTGTGGTGGCCTGTGCAGTGACACAGATCCTGGCACAGACTGTTCGCCTCCTCTCACCTTATCCCTAGCTAGAGGTAGCCTGGCCTGGGGCTGGTGGAGGTGTTGTCTCTTTTTGATCTAAAGAGGTCTTAATTTACCACCTCATCAGAGTCCTCCCAGTATTCTCCCAATCCCTGTTTACCAGGATATATCTACAGATTAGAAGAGAGAATGTACACAGTTTAGTTCAGAAATCCCATAGCTGTTTAATTTGAAATGGAGTGATAGTAATTTTTATCATCTAAGGGTGAAGAGCACATACTAAATGTTGGTGCTTTAGCTTCTAAAAATCTCTGATGAATTACATGAACTCCAGGAGGTAAATAGGAATTATTCATGTATTTGCATTTTATTTGAGAAACATACGACAGCATAGTAGCAGATTGCAGTGTACTGTTTATGCACCCTCCTCTTAAAGTTTTGTAAGTGAATGTTTAGGTGTTTTTTTTTTTTTTTTAGCAGAGTCAAGATTTTGGGTTTTAAAAGTTTTTCTACCACTGATGTGGGCTTAGTTTCACGTACTTGCTGTAGGCCACGAAGGGTTTGCCTAAACTCAGTTTTTGTCCAAGGAAACTTTCTTGTGGAGGCTTATTTAGGTCTTATTGGTAAGCAGGCAGAAGTGTGAAGGCTCTGCTGTCCTTTGGCAATCTTTACTGCCAAACTGTAGGACTCTCACTTTTAAAATAGGACATTGTTTTTAACCACTAAACATTTCCTCTGGCTAGTCAAATGTATTCTGTTCCGTTGTTTCCTCTCAGAACTATATTATGAGGATAACACTTTATCTTCATTTCATTGAAAAATTAGAGATTGATGAAGTGAGGTTTTCTCATTTGGATGTTACAGAGAGAAGGTGAAAGGCATGGATTATTCTATGAATGCCCTATTTTGCAGGGCTTCCTTAGTATGCATTGCCCTTTTCCATTCCCAGGGAAATAAATCTCTCTTGTCAAGAAGTTGATAGTAAGGTGAGCTAAGGCAAAACTTTTCTCTTGACCTATGGATAGAAAATAAGTCATTGTAAGAGAAGAAATGGAAAAGGGACATCTAATAGGGTGAGTAACCCATTTTTCCTTGTCTATAAGTCAAATCAATTTGAGTACCTTCATGCTTAAATTTTTAGTGAAATCAATGTTTTGTGACTATTCAGTGTGGTTCATGATGGCCTTTCCAAGCTTGGTGAGTGTGTATAATTCTGTAAGCAGAAGGTGCAAGCTCTGAACTCAGTTTTTCTCCATGTCTGATGGTTCTGTAGGCTCTTGCATTTATTCTCCTGATTCATTCTCTCTTTGCCAAACAGTTGATACTATCATTCACATATTTTAAATCCCTGAGAGCTAGCCTCATTTTCCTCTCAAATATTTAACAATATTTTGAACTTCTGTGATTTTGCTTTTGTGATTTTTTCATTTAGGAGATGCCAAAATTGGCAGTAACAGTGTCAACTCTTTAAAGAATGATGACTTCACTATGAGAAGTTTACGGCGTGATGGGAACACTGATGATATCTGGACCACCTCTCAAAATGGGAAACCCTGCGGGAAGAGCATATCCATAGAGACCGCCAATTTAAGAGAATACGCCAGATACGTCCTCAGGACCATCTGCCAGCAGGTATTCTCCAATTCATTTTGCCTTTTACCATGAAAATGAAACAACTTCTAAAGATAGTTGCTCACTATTGTAAAAAACTTGCATACAGGTGGTCTTTTTTTTGCCACTACTTTTATCTTGAAATAATTGCAAATTTCCTGAGAAGTTGCAATAATAATGATGATAATAATAATAATAATAAACCACAGTATATTCTTTATACATGCTAATTTTTACATTTTGCGTGCATGAGCTTTATAATTCAACTTATCTGTCTGAATGGGGTGCTTATTTTTTCTGACCCCTTTGAGAGTAGTAGATGCTATTTTTTTTTATTCTTTGTTTTTTGAATACTTCCATTTCCATTTCATGACATAATCAAACTATATTTTCTAAACACCATAAAACTTATGATTG
>PVKN010029771.1:0-5000 GCA_004027915.1 Capromys pilorides
GGACCCAAGGCTCGTAGGAGCGAGGACTCGGCACAGGGAAGGAAGAGAAGGCTGCCATTCCAGGAGCATGAGAGGTGACAGGCAACCCCAGAGACTCTGCAGCTCTCCTGGGCCTGGGGAGAGGATGCTTGCTCAGGCTCTCACAGGTGCCGAAGTCTGTGGGTGCCACAGCTCACCTGCAGCCTCCCAGAAGACTCTCACCTGCACAGGAGGACATCGGGGTTACCACAAAGCATCTGCAGCATCCTGGCAGTCTCCCTACCCCCATTCCGCCCCACCATCAGCGTTCCTTCCTCCAGGAGTACTCCAGCCCCTACCCAGGCATCTTAGCCCATCTCCTTGTCACCCTCTTGCACCAGCACCCAGCAATAGTCTCATCATCTTCTTTGATTTCTGCCTCCCTCAAATCAAGCCATCCCTGCAGCCTCTGGACCCTCCAGCAGACGAACGAGCCTCCCCCAGCCATGCCGGGGTCCCATGTGTTTGTTTAAGAAGCTGCCATGGTGCTAATTGCTGTGTTTATTCCTGCTCACCAAATGGGCTCGGTTTTGCAAGCATTTGCTCCAATGGCTCTTGAAGCCTAGTCTAGCTTCCTTTGCTTTGGAGGGTGGGGAAAAGAAAAGCATTCCTCTGACCTGTATTTCTCAGTTCTTCCCTTCTGGGGCCACAGACTGGAACCAGGGCCAGAGCCTGTCCCCATTTCTACCCTGTTCCTGCTCTCCAAAAAGGAGCCCTGGGCTGTAGTGTGGATTGCAGGAGCTGAGGTTTGCAGCCCGAGACAAGAGCAACATTCCCCTCCACGGAATCGTGCCTATTTTCCCAGCAGCCCCCGTGGCCAGAAAAGCAAGCATTAGCTCATTGGTTGTGCAGTCTGGCCTGCCCTGTTCTCTAAGTAAGGGAACAACCTAGATGAGAATGTTGTGCTTCAGTGGATCTCAGAAGATGAGGCAATAAACGTGAGCCATCCCAGCCTTCAGGGATCCCCAAGAGGGCTGCTCAGCCAGGCGGGCCCCCACCTCCAAGCTGCTCCATTGTGTGGGCTTACAGGCCAAGGTGGGGGCCGGGCCGGGAGGGTCTGGCCTGCCAGGGGGCTTCTCATCACAGCCCCTTGCTGAAAGGCGCCCACCCCTGCCTCCCCTGGGCCCCACCAGCCAGGCCAGGGTCAATGGGATTAAAGGCTCAATTCACGCCAGTCAGTTCTCTGGTAACACGATTTCATTAGAGGCAGGCAGGGAGGAGAATGGACGGAAACAGCTGGTGTATAAATTATAAAGTCTACTTTGTACTGAGCGAGCACACCTTTCCCCAGCCACATGACTAATTAATGTGGCGGGGAGTGGACTTGAAGTCAAATTGCCTTTCCTCCTCTCTCCTGGGGCTTGGTTAACAACAGGTCCCTGCAAAGCTGGGAGAAAGGAAGATTATGCAAAGCTATCATCATATGAAAATAGCATATTAACATACTGCCTGTGAGCTGTGTCCAATCAGTTCCCTCCCAGTGGCGTGTGTACGAAACAATTAGGATGGCATTTCTACCACGCTTCTTTAATACATTTTGGCATTAATGTAATCAAGGAATAGGGGCCTAGACATCTTGCAGGCGAGGTTTTGGGAACACCCCTGGGAGGCTGGGTGGGGAGGGTTAGGACAATTCTGGGGGCTAAGGGCGGGATGCAAGCTGAGATCCTCTGGACCAGAACCTTGGGCTCAGCTCTCTGCCAGCCACCCCCAACCGCAGGGTGCCTGAGAGCAGAGGCTGCCTTCCTCCAGCAAGGGAGCTCCAATTCCATGTTCCTCAGCCAGCAGAGCAAGAAGTTTCAGAGGCAGAGGGAGCCTTTACAAATGCCAGTCATAACTCTTAATCTCTGCACAAATCCCCCAATAACTGCCCTATGTTCCTTCTAATAAAACCCACAGTCTTTGGGGCAACACAATCTATCCCCTGCTCCCGTTCCCCCGCCTGCACAACCTGCCTCAGGGCCTTTGGACTTGCCGTTCCTTCTGCCTGGTGTGATTGTCCTTGTTCCACACTTGCAGACTGCCTTCCCCTGCTCTAAATCAGCCCCACCCCAGTTGCCATCTGCTTTTTGGCTTTGTTTCCATCTCAAATGCATGATTTGACCCCAGCCTATTTGCTGCTTCCACTAAGGAATGCAGGCTCCTGGGGCCTGTATCTGGAACATTACAGTGGTAACTAGCACAGAGCAGGTGCTCAGAAAATCATTCTTGGACGAGGGAATGGATGGCCCCACCCTGGCATTTGGAAGCTCTAGGGGGGCCCTGTCAGACCTGGTAGGGATCCTGCCTTTGCCACCATCTCCAAGTGGCCCTGGGCAACGCGACTCCCCCTCCTACTCAGTGAGCCCTTATTCAGCACCTGCTGGTTGCCTAATCTTGAAGAACTGGGAGAAGCCAGAACCAGATGTGGTTCCTGCCCTGAGGGGCTCAGAGCCTAATTGGGGAAGCAAGTTGAGATACGAGAAAAGCAGACCAGCTGCCGCAGTCGGACTCGAACTCAGGGGTGCGGGTAGGGAAAGGTGGGAGCCAAGGGCCTGGGGCCAATTTGCCACCAGTCATCAATCTTCAGTGCCATCATCAAGCCTCTCTGATTCTCACTTTCCTCATCTGGAAGGCAGATGACAGCCAAAGCCACCCTTGGATCTCTCGACTGCCTGTTTTGGTGAAGAGCAAACTGAGGCACAGGAATAGGACAAGGCCTTACCTAGGCTCAGAGGATACATTAGTGGCAAAGCTAGGACCCATACCCCAAGCAGAACCTTTAAGTTTTAGTGGGGTGACAGAATCCCCTCTTCCCTCTGCCTTCTGTCCCTTCAACAAATTCTGCTCCTCTGTGGGGGTTCTCCTGGCAGCTGGCCCTGATCCTATAGCCCACAATCAAAGCCGTGGGCCCTGAACATCCCTTCTTTGCAACAGATAGAGAGCATACCTGCATGAATCCTCTTCTGAGTGAGCCACTCGGGCCTGGCCATGAGACACCTGGAAAGGGGCCTACGGCTGCTCCCCACATTTTATATGAATGAAACCTCATTTCCATGTAAAGCCTAGCAAAACATCCCACCTCAGCACCTTCTTGCTTAGCCTGCACTGATACCCTTGAAATTCACCACAGTGAGCCCCAGCATGAGCAGCCAGGCAATTCCAGAGCACCACAAGCCAAGCACTGTCCTGGGGCTGGAGAAGCAGGGCAGAGATGTGGACGTGGTTCTTCCCATGGAGCTCACACACAGAGGAGGAGGCACACAGGATTACTGCTGGAAATATTAGCAAATATCAGGCCACAGCAATGCCATAAATGCACAATCTAATAGGAAAAAGCGGACAGTATTCATGGGGAGGGATTCTGGAGGTGACATGTGAACTGAGATCTTGAGGGCGGTTGGCATACTTGAGGAAAAGGCACATATGTGGTCACAGAGTCAGCTAGTGAGAGAATAGGCAGGAGACAAGGTTGGGGGACAGGCAGAACAACAGGAGGGGGCAGGAGGCAGATCACGTAGAGATCCTCGTAAGGACTCCAGGTTTCACTGGGTGACACGTGGGAAGCCATTAAGGAATGACATGATAGGACATGACCTGACATATTTTTGTAAAAGATTACTCCAGCTACAGTAGGTAAAACCATCTGGACATGTTAGAAGAGGACGAGGAGAGCACCATGATCACGCAATTAAAGGCTAAGAACCTGGGTTAGGGCACCAATGGAGAGAAATGACTGGATTCTGCACAGATGTTGAAGATATGATTGATAGGGTTTGCTTTGGGGTCACATCTGGGGTTGGAGAGGAGACACAAGAGAAGCTGAAGATCTGTCTCCTTGGGATCATCATCCTTCTGGGCTTCGGGCATGTGCAGCTGGCAGAGCATGTCCTTGGATACCATCCTTTCTAGCATTCAACAGCTTTGAGGCTGGCAGGGCCATGTTGTTGACTTGCCCATGGCCATGGGATAAGTTGGTAAATTCCAACCTCCTGAGTGAGTCCATGTTCTACGCAGGAAGATCATCCTCTGAAGGCCTCAGCCGGCTCCCACTCGGAACCTCTGCCTTCCTTCTCTCTGGTGTTCTACCCTGCCTGCCCTGCAGGGGTCCAGAGGCTGTTGCTGGGCAGGCCTTCCGGAGCTGAGGACCACGTCCAGTCTCCTTCCTCCCAAGAGGTAGCATCCGTGTAAAGCAGGAGGAACAGCGGGGCTGGATGCCCACTCCTAGCATCTCAGATGTCACTCCTCCACCCCCTCACGGTGTCCAACCCTGATATCTGACAATCTCATAGGGCCCTTCACTGCTAGACCCTTCCTGGACTTCGCACAGCCAGGAGAGCAGTTCGTCCTTCCTCAGCACAGTTCATACCCTGTAGCACCTCCCACTGGACACCCACCCTGATCAGTCCTGGGAATTCTGTTATGTTTCTCCAGATCCTAGGGACTCCGACTGCTCCCCACCCCACCCCCACCTCTAATTGTCTCCATTTTACAGAGGAGGAGACTGGAGCTGAGAGGCGTGAGCCTTTGAATCCAAACTGTAGCTTCAGCGCCCACGCTCACTGCCGATGAAACGGGCTTTAGGAATCATCAGTGGTCGAGGGCAGCCCCAACCTGTTCCATGAAATAACAGTCGCTCATCCTTGGGCAGCAGCTCTCCAATTCCAGTCACTGGCTCTCTTTACCTGGGGATTCCCAGTGCCCACCCTGGGCTTGGCCATTGGTAATAACTAGATGTCACCGTCAGGTGACCCTTCAAGCATTTTATGGATCTTAACTCATGTAATTCTCAAGTCAACATCCTGAGGTAGATACTAGTAAGATTTCCTTACAACAAAAGTGGAAAATGAAGCTCCGAAAGGCTAACTTGTCCAAAGCCACTGAGGTCACAGCACTTGTAAGCGGTAGAGCTCGGATTTGAACCCCACTGGCCACACTCATAACTGTCATTGTGTATTGCTTCTCTGAGCTTATTAGTGTTGTTGAGAACTTGAGAAATGAAT
>PVKN010029771.1:10000-12894 GCA_004027915.1 Capromys pilorides
TCTTCCTAAGCAAGAAAGGCAAAAGCAGCCCATATCTTTTCTATCTGTAAATGAGAGACAGTAATTCATGTACATCAATTGCAAAGGGAGTTGGGAAATATGGTCTATAGCTGTATAGCCAACTGCAGGAGGGAGGGGAGGACAGAGGCTGGGGACACTGGTCTGCCACCTTCAGGAAGGAGCAGCTGCTTAAGATCTGTAAGAAGGAAAATCAGAATCAATGTCTAGGTGGGAGCTGCAGCCACCATATCCGAGGCCCCCGGGCTGCTCCTGTAGGCTCCAAGCGTTCCAGTCAGCAGCCTGTTCCCAGGCTTTGTGTGGCTCAAGCTGCTCAGCTGGGCACTTCTAGGGCAGGCTCTGAGGGGTGGCCAACGATGACCCGCAGCCCTGAGAGGACTCAGCTGCTCCCGTGAGTCACAACAAGAAGCGGCCTAAGCACAGAAGCTCAAAGCTTGGCTTGGAGTAGCCCGGGCAAGTCCTGGGTAGCTTCAGCCAAAGAACATACGCTTCTGGGGAGATAGCTTTGTCCTTGAATTTGTGTCGTTTGGGAGCTGGCAGGAGCTCTCACACAGGAAAGATGCTGTGTGAGGAGTCGTCCCTTTGGCTTCTTGGATCATGAGGCAAAGGCGAGCAGGAGGACCCTACTGGAGATGGGGCGGGGCCCAAGTGTCCCCCACCCCCAGCTCCACATACCACAGCCCCTGCCTGCAGCGGCTAGAGGACTGATTCTTCGATCCATGTGTTGTTGGGACATGTGCCTGTAGCTCCAAGGGGACCACCTGTGTGTGGGTGTGTTCACTCTACTGAGCTTGTCGTGAAACAGCCTGTTCTCTGGGAGGAAGTGAGTCATACTATTCAGCCCCACAACCCAGTCAGTGGAGTCCATGAAGCTCACAGACCAGGATCAGCCTTAGGAACACTTGGCAACACTGGCCCCTCAGAGCCTGCCCAGGATTGGTTGGAGTCTCCAGTCCTCAGTGGACAGGTGATGAGAAAAGGAGGGAAGGGGGACAGAGGACCCTTAATTAGGCAAAGTGGGGGTTCCGATTGAAATTCAGAAGCTACAGGTTATGCTGGGGTCTTTGTAACCTCCAGGGACCTTTGGTTAGGGTCACTGTGGGACAGGAGGTTCAGAAATGAAGCCATTTTTAGCTGGCTGGAGAAGCCCACAGGCTTCCCAGCAATTCAGATGGCTTTGCCATAGTTCAGTCTCAGAACAAGCTAGTTGGCTAGATAAATGGAAGAGTGAGGAGAAACATTTGTGCTGGGAAGTTTCTCCTGACTGCGAGCTGAGGTGGGGACCCGCGGAGGGCGAGGGCAAGGGCGAGCTCTGGGAATCTTAGCTTGGTAGGACTGCGGAGACCTCATCTGACCTGTTTCTCTCCCAAGCCAGGAGGCTGGAGAAGATGCAAACACTGCTCGCTTAATAGTTTTTCTTTTATCCCTGTCACACAAATAATTATACAAATAACTATGTAATTAACAAGATTGTTTGATAAGTGCTATAGAGGGCCGCAGAAGGCCTTGCCAGGCAGTAACAGAGAGGGAGGTCTAGTCTCATCTTGTGGGGAGAGGCCACCCTGACATTAAATCCTATACCTCAGAGGTGAGCAAGGGGTGGTGGAAACGGCAGGGAAGGGAGGACATGCCAGGCAGAAGAAACAGCAGTCTGCAGGCCTGGGGCTGGGTGGTGCTTCAGGCAAGGGCAAGTACATTCCCCTGCGTGGTGGGAGTGACGGTGGATGGCAGCGATGCGATGCGTCAGGATAGCCTGCTTGGGTCGAGCCAGTAGGACGTGCAGAGGGCGGGGGGCCACTGCAGGGATAGGGGGTGGTTGGCAAAGTCGCACTTGGTAAATGTCTCCTGACTGCACAGGGAGCCCGGGGTATATACTGGGGGCGGAGGGCGGAGGGTATGAGAAGTCAGGAACTCCTGCGGCAGTGTCCAAGAGATCCTGCTTGCTTGCACTGACTGGGATTGAAGGAAGTAGCAACAACAACTCTCCGATTTGTTCCTAAAGTTTAAAAATTGTAAAGTAGGGCCATAGGTGTTGGCTCACACCTGTAATCCTAGCACTTGTGAGGCTGGAGCAGAAGGATTCCCATGAGTTCATGGCCAGCCTGGGTGACACAGTGAGTTCAAAGCCAGCCAGAACCACATAGCAAGACCCTATCTGAAAAATAAAATAAAATAAAAATTATATATATATATATATATATATATATATATATATATATATGTCATTATAAGTAATTTTAGAAGTGTACCTGTCCCTTCCATTCTTTCTTGCTAAGGTATCACTGCTGGTAGCCTGCACAGGGGCAGACTTTCACACCCTTTCTCCATGTTCCTATGAAAACAGGAAAGGCTTCTTTGGCATCCGATGATACCGCTGTTATTGTGCAGCTGCCTTTCTCACTAGCATCCATCCTAGACGTGGCATTTGTGTTGGGAGAGAGACATACTACAGCCCCAAACCTAGAACCTTCACACTGAGCTACAGCCCAGCTCCTTTCTAACTTTTTAAGTTTGAGACAAGGTCCCACTAGGTTGCTCAATGCTCCCAGGATGGACTTGAATTTGTAATCCTCCTCCCTTGACTTCCCAGGGTGCTGGGATTACAGGTGTGCTCCACCACTTGTGGCTCACGGATGTGCTTTGTACATCAGTAGCTGTAGCTCGAACTTATTTTTTATTTTTTAATTTTATTTATTTATTTATTTGTTTGCTTGTTGTGTTTGTTTGTTTCTTTATTTATTCATTTTGTGGCTGGCTCAGCCTGCCCTGGTGGTGGCGCTGGCGCAGCATGTGGTGCCGGGGATCGAACTGCAGTCCCCGCAGTTGCCTGAGCCCTCCTAAGCAGGTGCTTTAGACCACTGAACCATCTCGCTGGC
>PVKN010029772.1:0-12910 GCA_004027915.1 Capromys pilorides
TAACTATTTATCTACAACTTCTGGGGACTAATTTCTGCAGCTGAAGAAGCCCTAGTAAAATATTTTAAGTTTTATGATATTAAATAAGTGCTTTCTTTCTGTCTTGCCTTAGCATTAAAATGAATTTCTTTCATTGTATGTATTATTGGTTACTATAGAAGTTAAAATATACCATCTGTTTGACTTCATTTTTCATAGGAACCTTAAAATGAAATTATATGTTTTTCACATGCAGAAGTTTAAAAATGTGGGTTTCTTGCTTGTGATTAATTGTTTTTTAATTTTCATTGTTTTTAGCTTGTTTTTCTACAGTCATAAGGACTTGTTCTCTCCTCTTTCTCATAGCCATTGCACTGTGCATTGCTCTGGTGACAGATAAGAAAGACTTGGGAGCCAATAGGACAAGTTGAGAGTAGGAAATCCATGTGCAAAAGGCATAACGCTAGATGTGGACTTAAAAAATATCTAGTGGAAACCTGACTTAGGAAAAGGTAATTTCACAATAAATTTAAAACTCAGGGGGCTGGGGAGATAGCTCCGTGGCACAAGTGCCTGTGTGGCAAGTGCAAGCACATGAGTTCGAACCCCGGTCCCACAAAAAAAAAAAAAAAAAAAAAAAAAAAAAAAAAAAAAAAAAAAAAAAAAAAAAAAAAAAAAAAAAAAAAAACCCTCAGAGGGCAGGCCAAATACCTCAGTGGATTAAAGTGCCTGCAAGCAGGCACAGGGCCAGGGGTTTCCATCCCCAGGCCTGCTGTGCCAGCCCTACCCCCAGGGGCACTGAGACTGCAATTGAGACTGGGCATGGTGGTGTGCGCCTGTAATCCCAGCTCTTGGGAGGCTGTAAATAAGTGGATCACTACGAGCAAGCCCAGTCTAGTAATGAAACCCTGAACACCCTTTAGACCCTTCCCTAAAATACAAATAAATAAATAAATAAATAAATAAATCAAACAAACTCAGATACCACATTTTTTTTTTCATTCTAAACCACTTCAAATACAACTTTGATGGCTTATATACGCAGAATTCAGATTGCCTGGTTTGTTTATAGCATGGGTTCGAATCAGTTTTGCATTAGAAAGATGGGAAGACTTTGCAGTGTGACTCAATGATTAGCCAGAAAACTAAAAGCCATATTAAGTTAAATCTGTAGGCAGATATGGGGTCTGGCAAACTCTTATGCTTTGGAATGAAGTCATCCACAGGGAGGGGACTAACCTGTTTGAGTTTTGAAACTTCCTTACTCATAATAATATTAGTGCTGAGTATTTCTATAAATAACAGTATTTTGTATGTTATCCCAAACGATATTTGGATAGTATTTTTAATGCTTTTAAGGAGCTAAATATCTTTGTGTATTCAGTATGTTTAAATCACACAAATAGCTGTCACTCTACCATTTATTACTCAGCCTGTGATGTGTATTCTAGGATGCAATCTTTCTAAGTCTGATTACCACAAGCTTTTTTTAAGTTTTTTTTTTTTTATTTTTTAATTTTTATTATGTTCAGCACAGCCTGCGCTGGGGGTGAGGATGGCGCAGCATGTGGTGCTGGGGATCGAACCATGGTCCCTGTGGTTGCCTAAGTTTGCCTAAGCAGGCGCTTTAGACAGCTGAACCATCTTGCCAGCCCGTCCACAACTTTTATAAATAAAAGTAATGCAAGATTGGACCAAACCACAAAGAAAGCAAATGTACATTTTGGCTTTGTAGAAAGTTATATTTGATTTCCAATGCTGGGCTTGAATATGGCTAGCTAGTTGCATCACAGAAGCATTTCACTGAACTATTTAAGCATGTTTTCTAAAAATAAAATTGAGTAAATACTCCTTTACAGCAGTAAAACTGCTGCCTTTGTAAAAAATGCAAAGGAAGAGAGTTCTAAGAAGTGACAAGGTTTAGAGACTTGTTGGACAACATTGAGAAATCCACCTGTTGACACAAGTGACTCATAACAGACGAAGCAATAGAGTAGAGACAAAATCCAACAGGCAGGGTCAGTGCAACAGCACAGCATTTCAGAAGTGAAGTGCCCCTCTAAAGAAATCTAAAAATAAAAACTAAGGCCAATGAGATAGCTCAGCGGACTAAAGCGCCTGCTTAGGCAGAGCGCAGTGGACACGGTTCAATCCCTTGTGAGCCATGCCGGCCGTAGGTGCGCTGAGACAGGGCATGGTGGCATGCACCTGTAATCCCAGCACTTGGGAGACTGAAAACAGGAGGAGAATCACTGTAAGTCCGATGTTCGTAGTGAGACCCTGTAGACCTGGTAGACCCTATTCTAAATACATACATACAAAAATTTCTTTAGAAACTTAGGCCATGCTAAGGAATGATACATTTCCAGGTTTAGTAAGCAAAATATCTTTCTCTGCTTAAGCCCTAGAAAGGCCATTCCATTCCACCCTCTGTGCTCCTTTGCAGATACAGTAGCTTCCTAGCCATGGCCCCAGAGATCCTCATGCCGGAGCCACTGTGCCTCATTGAGAACACCGAACAGAAGCTGGTCGTTAAAGAAGAAGCTCTGAAGATCCTGTCTGCCATCTCCCAGCCCATCGTGGTGGTGGCTATCGTGGGCCTCTACCGCACAGGCAAATCCTACCTGATGAACAAGCTGGCTGGGAAGAAAAAAGGTGAGTGCTGCCCGCAGGGCTCTGCTGGGCCCTGACCACCCATGATGTCACCATGCAGCATGGACATGCGAGGAGAGCAGCAGCTGGAGGTGAATATTCAAAGCCAACATTTGGGCTGTGATGTTTTACCTCCTGGGACATGACAGGCAGTTCACTGTCCCTGATATATCACTTCATTTTTGCTTTATTTGGTTTACCTTAAGATCTCCTTGGGAAAACATATGTTCTTTTCATGAGGATTAAGGCATCAATAAAATAATTTCCATGACCAAAAAATATAAAATTTTAGTGCCATGATACTATGATTAAAATGCCACCAAACCCCAACTGAGGTATCTGATATTATTTCTTCACTGTTCTTCTGAAAGTCAGTCAGTACTTGCATTTTCTACAACCTCTACCTCTTGCTTTCCTTAATAGCTATAATGATTTTCCAGAACCCTTGACTATGAGAACCTCCTTATTCTCCATACAGGCTTCTCTGTTGGCTCCACGGTGCAGGCCCACACCAAGGGGATCTGGATGTGGTGTGTGCCTCATCCCAAGAAGCCAGACCACACCCTCGTGCTGCTCGACACTGAAGGTCTAGGAGACATACAGAAGGTAAGGAAGAAAGACTGTTTTTAAATTAATGTCTTCAGCTATGAACATTCTTCACACGAGGAGTCTTGAGATGGGCTTTGGGTTTTTTTCCCCTAAACTTGTACTTTTTCTTGACCAGAATATCCCCACTTTTCTCCTTTCTGTTTTAGCAGTCAGATGTAGGAAGGCTGAAGTGAGAAAATATACTCACAAGGCAGAATCATTATGGGAAGAATTATCCTTCTATTGAGCTAAGACATTCCTAGATGGATATAGACAGTGCAGACATATTCTCTGCTACAAGCCTGGCTTTACAGAGAAGAAAATAGGCTAAGGCTCTGACAAGCTTCAGTTCAAATCAAGACTCTGGCACTTGTAGCTATCTGACTTTGAAAAAAAAATTATCCCAAAACTTAGTTTTTCTTCAGTCTTTTATAAGTAACTGAACTCTAAATACATGACCTCATTCATGCTGGTGAGAGTTTAGCAAACAGCTATATTGAGAAAAATGTCTTGATTTATGTCATTGGCATTTCCTAAACTTTCCAGTCACAATTGATTTCAAGCTACCAAAGTATAGTCACTAAATTCAGACTTAAAAGAGATGTACACAAATAGCTTTTATTAGCTAATGCAAGCTGACCCTTGTACATATCTGAAGATTTCCCTTGAATATTCTCCTGAATATTTCTCTTTAAATGTCTTTTTACAGTTTACTTTTCATTTGATAATATTCAAATGGGAAGCCACAATTTGTCCTTCATTTCCTCCTCTGCAAGATGTATAGAGTAATTATAAACTTCCCTTGCACAAACTGAGGCTGCAGCTCCTCATCAGGCAGCTACTCAAGCTGGGAAAGCTGTGTGCTGTCAGTGGGTGACTCAAAGAAAAAGCATTTCTGCCTTGGAAAGAATTTCGTTATACTCAGATGGGGCAAATTGAAATGTTGAATTCTCTCATTGTTATCTAAGGTAGGAAAAATAGGATTTATTTGGCAAAAAATTGCATTTGTCTTTTGCTCAGATAAATTTATTTTCCTCCTAATGTTAATAATAAGCCTTTGTAAATCCTAAGCAAGTGATGAAAGGTACAAGTCATAGAAACAAAGATGGGCTGAGAGAAAGCTGAGCAGATTAAGGGCCTGGACCCTAGGCACCACGTGTCATGCCAGTCCAGTCCCTGGGTGTGCTGAGCAGGCCACTGAGACTGGACATGGTGGCACACACCTGTAATCACAGAGCTGGGGAGGCTGAAGACAGGAGGATCATTATGAATCTGAGCTTACTTATAGTAATTGTAAGTTTATTTTGGAAATATGTAAGATCAGTAATTTGAACTGCTTTGTGGATAATTATTACTCAAAAAGCACATGTACATTGTGTATATATGGCAATTTTACTTTAGAGACTAGAAAATATTGATTACCAATTAACTCTGATTATTCATATTGCAAATACTTAACAAGAGTTATAAAAGAAACTGGTAAATTAACAATAGATGGATCAGTAAAAAAAAATCATTTATGAGAAATCACATTAGGTTCATGTGTCTGACAATCGATAACTTGCCTTGCTTAACATTTGTATATCTCAATACCATTGTCAATGATTGCTCACCTGGGAATGCCGTGACATGTGAAACATTTTTCTGGCTTCTAGGATGATGATAACAATGACATCCAGATCTTTGCACTGGCAATCCTGCTGAGCAGCACCTTTGTGTACAATACCATGAACAAAATTGACCAGAGTGCTGTAGACCTACTGCAGTATCCTTTCATGGTCCAGGGTGGCATTAAAGCCAGTAAAATCTCTGTCCACCAGGTATATGGCTATGAGGTCTTGTGAACTGCAAAAATAGACCTGCGATAAACATTAAAAGTACAACAAAAAGAGCATTCATATTTACTGATACCAATTTGGTTGAATGGTAAAGAAAAAATAAAAGTTTGAGGAGGCATGAAATAAAATGTGAGCTTAAATGTTGTCCTATTTTTGTAAATTTCCTTAATTGCATCTCAGCAAGATGACAGAGCTGACAGATCTGCTCAGGGCAAGAAACTCACCTGACCTTAATGGAGCTGAAGATACTGATGACTTAGCGAACTTCTTTCCAGAACTAGTGTGGACTCTGAGAGATTTCTACCTACAGCTGGAAACAGATGGGCAAGTCATTTCACCAGATGAATACCTGGAGAACTCACTGATGGTCAAAGAAGGTAAAGATACTTGGGTTAGGAAAGAGGAAAAAATAACCCAGCAAATGACCTCTTTTTATAGGCATACTTGAATGTATACTATTCTGTGTTTACCCACTTAAGTTTCCTTACAAAACAAATAATAAATAACAATAGTTTAGAATAAACAAATAGTGTTATTACTAAATTATGTCATATGTCTATCCTTGGAAGAAATTTTCTTTTTATCTTTTGTGTGTGTGTGTGTGTGTGTGTGTGTGTGTGTGTGTGTGTGTGTATTATAGGGAAGGGTCTGCAGAATGTTCAGGGTCTTACTACTAGATTGGACTCATAGTGATCTGCCTGTTGACAGCCTCCAAAGAGCTGGGATTACGGGTGCGTACCACCATGCCCAGTCTCCATGGCCATTTCAGCATGCCACAGAGGTGGGGCTGGTATGGCAGGCCCAGGGATTGAACCTGTGACCCCTGTGCCTGCTTGCAAGTGCATTAATCCACTGAGTTATTTGACTGACCTTTTTCTATGCTTGATTTTTTTTTGATGTATTTTGTATCAGGTCTTACTATGCAGCTCGGACTCACGGTGATCCTCCTGTTTTCAGCCTCCCCAGCACTGGGATTCTAGGCATGTGCCTACACCCATGCTGGGTCTCAGTGATCTTCTCAGTGTACCCTGGGGCCTGGCCAGCACAGTATGTGGTGCCCAGGATCCAGGTGCTTAATCCAATGACCTATCTTTTCGGTCTGTCTTTGTTTCTACAATTTGTACCTTTCATCATTTGCTTAGGGTTTACAAAGGCATATTATTAACATTAGGAGGAAAAGAAATTTATCTGAGCAAATGATGAATACAAATTTTTACTAAAGAAATCCTAATTTTCCTTCTCTAGGTAACAATGAGAGAATTCAAAATTTCAATTTGCCCCGTCTGTGTATAAAGAAGTTCTTTCCAAGGCAGAAATGCTTTATCTTTGAGTCACCCACTGACAACACACAGATTTCCCAGCTTGAGGAGCTGCATGATGAAGAGCTGCGTCCTCAGTTTGTGCAACAGGTGGCAGAATTCTCTTCCTACATCTTCAGCCACTCCACAGCTAAGTCTCTTCCAGGAGGCATCCAGGTCAATGGACCGCGTGAGTATTTGTTTAAGTAATTTCTATACAACAGAAAGTATAAGAAACACAAGATTCTCCTTCTGGTAACAGTATTAACAGGTGCATGAGTAACTGCCACCATGAAAATCATGTGGGACACTATTGTAAAATAGAGTAGATATGCAATGTATTTCTAGTATTTTTAGTAATGCCGCCATAATTATGCAAAATGAGGGAGGGGGAGAAAGGAAGATAAGATGAAGTCAAAACAGTATTACCCACATATTTTGCACTGCTGAACTCCACATTGATGGGCACAATTTGTTTAGATCCTTCTTTTGTGTCAAATCCTTTGATAGCCACAAGATGAGAAAGACATATGTGTTCCTGGTAGAAAGAAAATTCCCTTGATACAAATGTTGAAATAAAGTGCAAATTGTCTAGATTTCTAAGTTGTATGACTGCTAGTGACATGATCTAGTTTACCATAAGGTATGTCTGTCTCAGGATTCTATCAATAATTTTTGTATTACAGAGGGGATTTGAGTACAAGTTGACAGAGAAGTAAAACAGA
The DNA here is from genome assembly GCA_004027915.1 of Capromys pilorides. Lineage (NCBI taxonomy): Eukaryota > Metazoa > Chordata > Mammalia > Rodentia > Capromyidae > Capromys > Capromys pilorides. The sequence continues at coordinate 7,081 of PVKN010029772.1, forward strand.
AATTTCAAGCAAGAAAAAAAAAGATGATTGATCTAGAGTAGCTTAATTTCCTTTTTTAAAAAAGGAAAAGGATGTGTCTCTTACCAGTTTTATCATAATAAAGTAAAAGAGAAAGAGAAATTCAAAAGAAAGTGGAAACTGAGGAAGAGGGAAATGGAAGACTAAAGAGGCAAGACCCAGGGCACTGGAATCAAGGACATATGACTTTTATATAATCGCTGCATTCACTTGTAGACAGTTACGGAATGTGGACAGTCATGTGCATCTTGGGATGTGCCATGCATTATTCATTGGACACAGTTTCTTTCCCAAGGAAAGAAAGCCTTTGCTTCTGAATTCCACAATTTTCCAAATCAATTTATGTGGGTCCCTTGAATTTTGCCCAGAATGGTGAAATGGTCAGGCAATACACCACTGAGTAGACACTGTCAGAATGACTCAATGGAAGGTAGATTCTTTTCCACAAATAACATAAGCATCTTTTCCCTCTGTGAAGGTCTTGAGAGCCTGGCACAGATCTATGTCAATGCCATCAATAGTGGGGAACTGCCCTGTATGGGAAACTCAGTCCTAGAGTTGGTCCAGAAAGAGAACTCAGCTGCAGTGCAGAAGGCCTTGGCCCACTATGACCAGCAGATGGGCCAGAAGGTGCAGCTGCCCACAGACACCCTGCAGGAGCTGCTGAACCTGCACAAGGCCTGTGAGAATGAGGCCATGGAAATATTCATGCAGAACTCTTTCAAGGATGAGGACCAGAGTTTCCAGAAGGAACTACAGGTAAGTAGTAATATTGTGGTTTACTCTAGCATATGGGCTTTAGGGTTCATAGAAGGCAAACATTTTCTATGAATGGTAAAACAGGGATTAATTAAGAAAAGCAAGAGCCAGTCTTGAAAATATGACATTCACTCATGGAATTCATTCCACGATGTTGCTTTTATCCTAAAAATCAAAAAAGCCTGTATGTACTCTAGGCAGTTTGGAATTTCAAGTTTTCACGTAAGCACATACCTCCCCTTTAATGTATTACATCCACAGGCAAAAGTTACATTGATCTTATTCCTTTCAAAATTATATTTGCAAGGTGTTACCTTTACTGCTTTATTACTGAAACAAAATAGGCACGTGTATCTACTAGAAGATGATGTATGCAGCATGCACAGAATTAGCCACTGTCCTTCCAGTTAATTGTTCAATTCTACCTTCTCACTATAGGAGGAAAAATACAAAAATAAAAAACATTATAAAATAGTATCCTGCATTTAAAAATCCAGGCATGGGGTTTAGAGATAGGAAAGCCTGAGATTACATTTAAAGCATAGATAACAAGGAAAAGTAGCTTTAGCCATTTCTTTTCTTTCTTCCTTTCTTTTTTTTTTTTTTTTGTATTTTAGTACTGGATCTACAGTGTCTATAGGGTCTCACTACACAGATCAAACTCATAGTGATCCACCTATTTTTGGCCTCTCAAAAAGCTGGGATTACTGGCACACACCACCACCCCAGTCTCAATCACTGTCTCTCTGTGCCCTGGAGGTGGGGCCTGCACTCCAATTTTTAGTACACTGCTATTCTAAAACTAAATGTTATTTTTCAGGTTATCATTCTCATGTCTTTTCAAAATTTGGTGGAAAAGATCTAGTCTAGCTTACATTCCACTAAATTTCTACAAAAGATTGTAGATTCTTTTTTGAGACCAACACCTGAAAATACTGAAGTTTTGCTAACTCCCTGGGATTCTGTCCCTTTGAAGGCCCTCCTAGATGCAAAGCGGGATGACATTTGCAAGCGGAACAAGGAAGCTTCTTCACAACGTTGCTCAACTTTACTTAAGGATATTTTTGGTCCTCTGGAGGAAGAAGTGAAGCAGGGGATTTATTCTAAGCCAGGAGGCCATAATCTCTTCCTTCAAAAAATGGAAACCTTGAAGGAAAATTACCATCGACATCCAAGGAAAGGAATACAGGTATCCCCAGATTTATCTGTTAACTATAGGAACATTCTAGAAAAACACTGAAGACAAGAGGAAAAACATGAATACAGGCACAAAGATGAGGGTATATCTCAGTCTTTTTTTTGTTAGTTAGTCTTTTGTTGTTGTTGTTGTCCTTGTGGGAGTCTGAGACTCCTTGTGGGGAGTCAGCCCATGTACATAATACACCCTAATTCCTTCTTTTGTCTCCTTCCATTCATTGCCTCCCTACTTCTTCTATCTTTGATCACTCTTTTTTTTCTCTAATCCATATTGGAAGTACATCATGTTTACATTCTTGTGTGGAGTTGGCCCACGTACATAACGTGTAGTAATTTCTTTTTTCTCCCCACTCCTTCCCCTCTTTTTCCTCCCTAATTCTCTTGATGCCTTTCCTCTTTGAGAGAGGTCTACCTCCCTACTTTCTCTTAGCTGTCTTTCTTTAGTCTTTATTTGAATCTGTGTTCACGGAGAGTCATGTGTTGTACCATTCCAGCACATCCATAGCCATGGTATAAAATGAACCATCACGACTATCTCCAGACTTTCGTGCCAACCTTTAGTACCCCTGGCCACAAATGAGTGAGTTTTTTGGCTACACAGAATGAAGCTCCACAATTGAACCTAATTTAAGAAATGAAAAGTTTTTAATGTAGTTTCACTAGTAGTCATGGGTTCTTAGTTGTCAAGGCCAAGGCACACCTGCAGTGGGATGGATTTGTGGACACTTCTACGGGTGATGGCTGAGCATTCACTAGGAGGAAAGATGTTCCCATGGCTGCAAGTTATACTTCCCTAGTTCTGACTGCATGTTTTGGGGTTCATAGGCTGAGGAAATTCTGCAGGATTATCTGAGGTCCAAGCAGTCTGTGAGCGATGCTGTTCGACACACAGACCTGGTTCTCACCGCCAAAGAAAAGGAGAAGGAAGGTGAGATGTAATTGCAGGCAATGCAATTGTACAGGAAATTCCCAAATGTGAAAATAAATACTGCCAGGCCCTCCTGAGAGCCCCACAGTTAGCTACTATCTGGTTATCTGGAAGGGGAAGATAGCCCAAGGGATCTGCATCCAGAGTGGAAAGCAGATGGAAGCGGCATAGTCATTTGAGAGGGGTTCCTTATTTCTTTCCTATAGAGGCTCGACGTAAAGCAGAGGCTGAAAGGGCTGAAGCACAAAGACTGGAGGCCATTGCCCGGGAGAACCAGCGAATCTTGGAGGAAAAGGAGAGGCTTCACCAGCAGCAACTGAGACAGATGGAGATCGAAAGAGCAAACCTCCTGGCCCAGCAGCAGAGGGAGCTGCAGAGGGAGCAGGAGCGCAGGCTCCAGGTATTTAGCAGAGGTTTTCTCTCAGGGTTTTCCTCTTCTCTCCCCTCATGAGCATGAGCCTGAGCCATGGCAGATGGGCTGGGCAGAGCAGTTGGAGGCCCAGCGCAAGTGCTCTGGAGTCAAACTGTTGGGCAAACCCAGGCTGCACTTCCTGCCATAGACACAGCTGAGGCAAGGGCTCACACCCCTCTACACCTTGTTTGCCTCTCCTGGGAAAGAGGCACAGTGGTGGGACAGATTTTACAAGGTTACTGTGATAATTAGATGGATTCGTACTTGTTTTCAGAATAATGCTTGGTACAGAACAAGTACTATACTTTGTTAAATAAAAGCGAAGATCTTTCTGTCCCACAGTAGCCTTTAAACTCGGTAACTGCTCCGTAAAATGCGTTGCCTTGATTACAGGTGCTTTCTCACATCACCTTCCTGTTGCCCTGTCTTTGCCCCTGTCTTCCCTTTAGTTGTCTCTTGTTCTGATGTGCTTGAATTTACAGTTTGTTCCATGCAGTCCTGAGCAGCAAGGACTTAGCTTGAGCAGCAGTCACTGCTGCGTGTCAAGCACCATAGGAAGTCCTATGCATTTACCTCCCATCTATTCTATTCCCTGGGAAGCAGAGCCAGTGTACTCCCAGGTTTCAGATGAGGCAAGTGAGGTCCCAAAGTGAGGACTAAATCCTGATATCACACAGTCCTTAAGCTGTCAGTACTGCCTTGTCTGTGAGTGGGATCCAGAGCACTGCTGCCCTTGCAAAGCTGGTGTGAAATTCTTGTGGGTAGCCTCCTGAGACAATGGGTGTCCTAGCCCTTCCCCCTGCTTCCCAACCCCTCTGCAGGCACTGGTTGCTCAGAGCTACTCTAAGACATTCTTGAGATTGAAGCTTTTTTTTGAAGGCCAGTGGGGAAAACCTGTGGCTTTTGATCTCTAGTTCTGTCTCTAAAAATCTGGTGACCCAGGACATAACCTCAAGTAAGGCTCAGATTCCCATCTGGCTTTGTTTACCACCTAGGTGCTCTTTTTCTTAATTGGTCTCTTATAATTAAAAAAAATACATATTCTCCTCCTGTGCATAAATGAGAATTGAAGTCAACTATGACTAAGATCATTCAAATAAACTGTGTAGTGTAAAGGGAGAGGAAATGTTAGAATAGAATCCTAGAAATAGCAAGCATGATCTTTGTGGAGCTAGAAAAATGATCGACAGGGATATTGCTAAAGTAGATTAAAACAAGAGAGGACAAGTCACTGATTTAGGCAATCAGAAGGAAGCCTCAACTTTATTTTTGCTGAGCTTTACAGTTTCTCTTCACTACTTCTTAGGAAGAGGCTGCAAGGCAACGAGCAATTGCTGAAGCTGAACAGAGAAGACAGCAAGCAGAGCTCCAACAACTCCAGAACATGGTGCACTGCGGAGGCCGCCGGCGCAGGAGACGATGGCGCATCTTCTGATACAGCAGTGAAAATCCAAGCTTCTTTTCTTTCTCCTTGCTATAAGCTAACTTGAGTGACTCTATCTTGTGCTATACCAGCATTTTAGGAGCTGCTTGTCCTCTGGCTCACCCCACCCAACCATAAACCATGGAATGTGCCAAGCCTTTTAGAGACAGGATACGACCCTAGGTGTCCCAACGCTGAGACTGAGAATTGACTTAACCTTTGCCCTAGCTGACACAAGCCCTCTTGCCCCAGAACAAACTCTGCTTTCGCCCTTGTTTGGTCTGAACTCTGTTCTTTCCTTTATTTGACTGAAACTCTGTACCTCCTCCCTACCTAACTTGTGGGCTTTCGCCTTAAAATACCCTGTCTTGTAATCGGTTGGCACGCATTCCCTTTGGTATTGCTGGGAGAGTGCCACCACTGAGCTCAGCTAATAAAGTGCGCCAAAATTTTTGTTTTGTTTTGTTTTGGGTCTTTGTTTCTTAGCAACATGCTATACTCGTTTTCACTGAAGACACAAAGGAATAAGAAATTATAGATTTGGGGGCAGATGTCACTTAAATCACAGCAATACCTCCTATCAACTTGTCCTTTAAGTTAAGTAGAGGCCGTTGGCCCCACAACATGGTTCAGGTGGACGTTGGCCAAGATCTTGGTCTCAGTGGGGCAGCTCTCCTGACTGTAGGCATGCGCTGGATACCATCAGATAGGGCACAGACACTGGAGTGCAAACAATGTACAACTCTTGTCTGGGCAGTGGTCAGACTCGTGGGGTCAGCAGACCATCTGCATAGAGAAAGTTCAAGCTGAAAGCAAATGATGTTATAATGAAATGGAGATCTTTTAGAAGATAAAAGGAAATATTTGCATGAAAGTTACATCATTGGACAGAAGGAGAGAGAGCCTTTTCATTTTTGTTTCCTCTTATTAAGGTTATAGTTTAAATAGCTCATTTCATAATAAATCATTTATATTAAACTTAATAATTGTGTGTTCTATGTTTAGAATTCTTACAGATGCTAAGTAGGTGCTATAAGAAATACTACAAAATGTGAATAACTTGATAGGGCTCATTTAATTTTATGCTTGCTTT